>JAJONR010003488.1:0-64212 GCA_029582245.1 Solanum etuberosum | reverse complement strand
GTGGATTCTATCGAACCCATTAGAGACTGTCTGAAATTTAAATTTCTAGCATCACGAAGAGCAGCTAGAAAGGTCTCTGGTAACCCTTTCAGAGTTAGAGGTTTAAAGGCAATTTGAACCATTTCAACATGCATAAATTTATACATACCTTTGTAAAGGTTAATATCATTTTTATTTAACAATTGAATAGTTTGTTAAGAAGAATAAAGAGCTAAAGATTGCTCAGTTGTTTTTATTAATTGTTTTGAAGATGATAATCTTTCAAATCAACCAAAATCATAAATGGTTTTTATGGGGACTTTAGGAATAGTCCATTTGTTTAACAAATCTAAGTCTTGAGGTATATCTACATCTTCAAGTCTAGTACTTTTCGTACTACTTTCTCTCTGATCCATGATCAGATTTATAGAAACCATACCTATGTCAACTGAGAATTCTTATTACATGTACTCCATTAACTTTTCTAGGCTCTGATATGAAAAATTTATGAAAACCATACCTATGTCAACTGAGAATTCTTATTAACTTTTTAAAATGTCATATTTTTATTTATTTATATGGTATCCATCACATCTTAGAAACTATTAATTACCATAACTCAATCGCAAAAGTCCTCCAATTTAGCTAGTTGTCGTGTGTTCAATTCTGTGCAAGGCTATTGTTTAGTTTTATTGAAGTTTTAAGTGGATTTTTTACCAAAAAAAAGAATTTCTACCCAATTTTATTTCCTTTACTTTAAAGTATTCTTCTTAAATAAGTCTTATGGAGTATTTGTAATGGAGATTTCTCAGTTGACATAGGTATGGTTTCTAAACTTCTGATCATGGATCAGGGAGAAAGTAGTACGAAAAGTACTAAATTAGAAGAGGTTGATATGCCTCAAGATCTAGATCTGTTAAACAGGTGGACTATTCCAGAAGTAAAGGTAAAAACCATCTATGATTTTGGTTGGTTCGACAGATTGTCATCATCTAAACAATTGATAAAAACAACTGAGCAATCTTTAGCTCTTAACTCTTCTGAACAAACTATTCAGCTCTTAAATAAAAGAGATTTAAATCTTTATAAAGGTTTGTATAAATTTATGCATATTGGCATGGTTCAGATCGCGTTTAAACCGCTAACTCTTAAAGGGTTACCAGAGACCTTTCTAGCTGCTCTTCGTGATGCTAGAAACCTAAATTTCAGACAGTCTCTTATGGGTTCGATTGAATCCACCGTTGCTTATGGCCCGGTTTACTTTAATGCGCAACCAAATCTACAGTTATCGCTTTCTGACGTTAATATATTAGATGCGTTAACTTTGAATATTATATCTTCGACAGACCCCTTGCTTGTGTGAAAGTTTACCATACAGCTATTAAACTATAACATGATCTTGCGTATTTTGGTTCTTGTTCTTGAATAAGGATATTAAATGACCACTAGTCTGGACGGCTTGGCGGACTTTGTTTTTATCAATTGTTTAGATGGTGACAATCTGTCGAACCAACCAAAATCATAGATGGTTTTTACCTTTACTTCTGGAATAGTCCACCTGTTTAACAGATCTAGATCTTGAGGCATATCAACCTCTTCTAATTTAGTACTTTTCGTACTACTTTCTCCCTGATCCATGATCAGAAGTTTAAAAACCATACCTATGTCAACTGAGAAATCTCCATTACAAATACTCCATAAGACTTTTCTAGGCTCTGATACCATTAACCACAGGATCTAAAAAAATGATGCTTGATTGTTTTGCATTAGAAATTTATTATATCAAAGCTTTGAGGTTATATAATTATTATTTTTATAATATAAACAACAATGAATATAGTTCAGAAAATGATTATAATGCCCTTAGCGACTCACCTCTTGACCTTTCTATTTAATAATAATAATAATAATAATAATAATAATAATAATAATAATAATAATAATAATAATAATAAAATCTTTAATTAATGAGACACATTGTGATTTTTTTAATTCACCTCATATATTTTTTTTCCTAAAATATAATTAAATATATAAATCGTGTATATTTGACATAATTTTATACATAAAAACTTATTTGTGAAATAGGATTGTGACTTGATTTTGTAACAAGTTTTGAGGGGTAATTATGTCATTTTTTAAAAGGTTGTGACACATTAGAATTAGTATAGGTTCATTTTGGGGTTTTTTGAAGGTAATGATTAGGTGAATGTTTTAGAGGCGTAGAGGCGCTACACATCAGTGGCCAACAAGGTTTAGCAGCTTAATCTTTTCGACTTAGCAGAAAATTAGAAGAAAAAACAAAACATTAAATAAGAAAACAGATATATGAGGGTTTAAGAAATTACGAGAGGGGAATACTAAAAACTCTACGCCGGTGACAAAGACGACGGCAGCCCATTCAGCCATGGTTTCGGCAGCAACTTGGATCCGATACGCAGTCGGCAAACTTCAATACTCTGCCTCTATTGGCTGGAAGGTCATCTTCTTTTCCTATTTCTTCTATTTTGAATCACACTTGATTATTTACATACTATGATTGTAGAGTTCATTGTATTGAATCGCCAGGAGTTTTTTTTTTTTTATATAGATATAGCAAATATGTGTGGTTTAGGCTAAAGGATTTTGTGGTTTTGTCTAAAAGATTAGGTCTTTGAGGAAATTGGAGTGCGTGGAGGCTTTTAATATGAAATTATGAATTTAAAGTTTATTGCTTACTGAGTTTCCATCTGGATTTTTTGTATTGATCAAGGCTGATGGAAAGGAAAGCTTCTTTTTTTTACCATCTTGTTTCATGGATATATTGTTCCTGTGCCAAACCAGAAGTCTTTTGACTTTAAACATTTGATCTGATTTCTTTCAGCTTAATGTCAGCTGTGTAACTTTATAAAATGCTAAAATGAGTATGCATCAATTTTAGTTCAGAGTTCTGGATTAAATGTTTGGGAACCTAAAGCTTGCAATCGTAGTAATTGTTTTAAGTTCTTGCAAGAATGTAAGAGGCTCCTTCAGGTGGTGTGAACAAAGGGGGAATTTGGCCTCATACCAATTTGGAGAGGGAAATATTATGGTATGAACTTGCAAGTTAGATATTGAGAAATATTTTGATCAACTCAACTGGTCCTTCTTATGATAATGTTAAGAAATTGAGATTTCATGAAAGGTGGATCAAGTGTATAAAGTTCAATATTTCCACCGCTAAATACTCCATCCTAATCAGTAGATGTCCATTTAGGAGTGGGGTGAGGTGGGGGTTCAACACCAATATGTCTGAAGTAGGGTGATCACCTTCCTCCCTTCCTCTTTATTCTGGCTATGGAGGGCCTTAGAAAATGCTTGATATAGCCAAGAAAATGCAATAGATAAGGGGCTTATATGTAGGTTGCAATTATGGGAATACAGTATTAGCATCCCGTTTGCTCTATGCAGATGATACACTAGTCTTTTGTGGTGCAGAAAGATCCAAGGTTCTCTACTTAACCTTTTTCTCCACATTTTTGAAGCTTTGTTAGGACTGCACAATAACATGCTAAAAAGTGTCATCTAAGTCAATGATATGCCCAATTTGAATGGGTTGGCATGAATATTATATTGTAGTATTGGTTCTTTCCAACCAACACATCTGGGCTCCCTCTTGGTGCTAAATGCAGGACAACAAAAAGTTGGAATGGTATAATTGAGAAGTTTGAGAGAACTCTTGCCTACTTGACAAATGTAGCATCTCTCAATGGGAGGTAGACTCACACTTATTAATAGTGTCCTGAACAACATTCCCACCTGCACTCTTCCCCATTTCCAGTAAGGTGCAGAAACAACGGGACAAGATCAGGTGAACCTTTTTATGCGAATGTAACGGCAAGGTGCAAGATTTCACTTGGTCAAATGTTCTAAAGTCGCACAACCAAAATCCCTTGGTGGTCTGAGCATTAAGGATCTGACTACTCATAGTAATGCATGATAATAAGTGGCTATGTAGGTATGTTCAGGAGGATCCTTGTCTCCGGAAGGAGATTTTAAGGACAAATCATAGAGCTCAAAGTCAATGGTACACCAAACCACCAAATACCCGACATGGCATTTGTCTATGGAGGTTGGGGTAAATTCTCCTGGAACATCTCTTTCAAGGTAGGTAATGGTCTCCGTATCAAATTTTGGAAGGACAGATGACATTTGTCTATGGAAGTTGGGGTAAATTCTCCTGGAACATCTCTTTCGAGGCAGGTAATGGTCTCCGTATCAAATTTTGGAAGGACAGATTGTTGGGTAATTCATTTAATGGAGAAATATCCCAACCTTTTCCAGATCTCTTATGATCAAGACTCTTTCATCTCATAGAACAGAGATAGCAACATCTAGAGTCCACTCTTTCGGAGAAATGTGCATGATCGGGAATTGGAAAATCTTCTTGACCTGCTTGCTAGACTGAACAACTGCACCAATCATTGAGTTGGCTGTTGACAAAATAAAATGAGGTGACACAAACAAAGGATTTTACTCGGAAACTAAAGGCTAAAGGCAGCTCATACGCTTGTGCTCAAAATGAAATATCTGACTTGGCTCTGTAAGTTGATTTAGAAAACTCAACTGCCAATTGAGGTTATTTGTCTCTTTATTAAGCTTGGCTTGGCTCATGGACAATATAAGCAAAGGAATAGACAGATTGTTAATAGATGTTATATGTCTCACAAAGATATCAAAATCAGCAACCAACCTATTTCTCCACCATGCAATTGCTATAAAAGTACAGATTTTTGGAATATGGTCTACTCACCTTTTGGACTCAATTGGATCATGCTGTAATCACCTTCTAAATCCATTTTTTTGTCCTTTCTCATATTAATAACAACTGGTAGGTTTCATTAATGCAAAGTGGCCTTCTTAAGCTGGGAATTTTGGAAAGTTGGTAGAGCCATCAGGATAATCTGGAGAACGATCCCTACTTCTATTTTTTAGTGTTCTTGCACAGGAAGAAACTGCAGATATTTTGATGGACTATCAAGTCCAAACCCCAGTCCCTTAAGGCTAGGTTTCTCCTGTGTCTTTTTTATTTGTATTAACCAATCCCCAGGATTTTGGACTTTGTTAGCTCCCTGATCTTAGCATCGCCTTTGCTGTAGTGGTGCTGACATACTCTCTTTTGTACTTATTAGCTTTTCTACTTTTTGGACGCCATCAATGAAATCTCTTACTTCATTTAACAAACCATACTAAGGGATACTACTCTTTTAAATCTTTTGATGAAAATTAAGTTTGACTACGTAGTTCCAGAAACAGGCTCTGGAATAACTTTCATTCTCTCCATCTTAGACTTTGTCCTTGGATTCCTCGACACTAATCATGAATCTTGAGTAGCTGTATATTTTCTCTGCTATCATTCTTTATGTTGAGATGGTTTAACTAAAAAAAGAGTTGCTATTTAAGAACATTTGAACCGAGTTACTGAGAGTATGAGGGAATTTTGCAAGAATCACAGCACAACAAGGAAGCATATAGGTTTGACTCAAAGAGCAATTAAAATATAAGCAACACCAACAACCATTTTTTAATCCAAAAGAAGTAAGAATTCCCCTAATATGGTGTGATAGTGTGACTCAGATCTAACTTAAGATGCAATTTTCTATGTTAAAAAGTATTCCTTCAATAGCTAGAAATCTGTAATTACCTTCTTAACTTTATGTACATGTAAAAACAATCCTAATATTTTAGTAAATAATGTCTTGGCAGAGACAAACTTGGTGCTCAACATTAGAAACTTACGTTCCAGCACAGAGAGGAAAAGTAAATAATGCAGGTCTTGTTATTGACTTATTATTGTTAGAATCTTATAATCACTAGCCTACAAATTCTGAATGGAGGGTAATGATACTGATGGAGTCCAAACCTTCCCTAACTTAAAAGGAATGACGGACCAACTTAATCTAGGAAAGCTTACTACTCGTAGAGAAATTTAAGTATTACTGATTGGACTTCTTAAGACTAAAAGAGAAACGAAATGACCTTTTCATAGTGCCGAGATGTACTTAGCTAATACTTATAAGGTACAACATGCAAGTCAAAACATTCTAATAATTGTTGCTAGGTTAAGAGTGTTAGAAGTTAAAGACACAAGCTGTATGAGATCAAGCAAGCTTCGACATGTTGAAATATCATCTGCTTTTCTGCACTTAAAATCAAGCAAGCTTCTACATTTTACACTTGTGTTTACTTCTTGAGTACATCCCCCCTGCAGGGGAAGAGGGAAAACGCTTAACTGGATTTTAATGCTATGCAGAACTACAAAGGAGGTCAAATTACAGATAGAGAATTAGGTGATACCATATGGAAGAACTTCTTTCAGGGCAAGTTGACATTCTTGCACTATAATAAGGGAGAGGAAATGGCACCAATACTAGGAGATCAGGGCGGCACACTTCTTGTTCGGAAGATACCTTGGGTTGATCCAAAGTAATTTCTCCTTTGATGCAACTATGTGGCCAATTACCTTATGCATGGTTTTTTCTCTACTTTAGTGCTGGAATACATTTTTGCTTTAAGCTAATTCCTTTTATTGCTATTATCTTCACTTGACTAATCTTTAACAAGCAACAGAGAATTGTCTTACGATTGTTTATTGATTTTTTGTTCCTATTTTCTTTTATGACTTTCTGGCATTTTCAACTGAGATTTTCTTTCTTGTAGTTGTACAAAAGAAAACTGTACTTATTTAGGTTTGTAGTATCATAGGGAGTATTTCTTTCTTGTAGCTAATGTTGTGTCTAGGTTAATTTTTGCACACCTCAACTAATCCTCCATATACCTGCTAACTACTGGGTAACTTTGGCCATCGACGTTTAGACAAATGGGAAAAAATCACCCAACTTCCTTTTTAGCTTTTGTTGAGGTTTGAACCTTCATGGTTGATTCCATCTTTGTTGATCGCTAGGCCACACCTTTAGGTATAACATAGAGTTCTTTGAACTCTGTTTTGTATGGTTACTCAGCTCAAATTGACTTAATCCTTTTTGTTGTATTTATTCTATCTTCGTTCCATCTTCTATCAGATCAGTTATGGTTGCACCGCCCCTTGCTTCAGATTATTTGTGAAAACTCTATTATAGTAGCTTTGGGTGTCCAGCCAGTCCCATGACCTAGTAAAGTTCGGATGTTCCTCTTAAGTCCATTTTGATAACATGGTTTCGTGGTAATGTCAAAGTTTATTAGTTTTTGCATTATGGATCATTGATCTACACTGCTCCCTTTACCAGTAACTGTGAAAGGACATCAAGCTTGGATACAACTTCAGTATCAGAATGTTAAAACTTAAAATCTTAGAGATATGGCTTCTAATTAACTGATTACCTCTTCTCTCTTCTTTTTTTTTTTTTTAAAAAAAATAATTAGCAAACATCTTTATTCGATTGAAACAAATGCCTAGTACCAAGTTGATTCTGGTGTTACAAAAAGGTATCATTCTTCACAAGAGTTCTTTCAATTAAGAGTCGATGACTTCTAACAGCTATACTCATCCTGCAAAAAGCGAGTTAAGCTAGAGGCCTGATAAACTAAGTGAGGCAAGTCTGGGAAGTACTCATTGCATGGAAGAACTTCTACTTGACATCAAGAGCTTAGAGTGTTTCAAGAGAGTATGGAAACCAAGAACTAATACAAGGAAAGATTAACATTATGTTTTAGGGTCCTTTTGATCATAGTATGATGTACATGTTAATAAGGTTATTTATGTTTTTTTCTGATCTTAGTTAACCCTACTAGCATAAATAGAATAGGATGGATATTATTTGCTCAGACGATATTGATGTTTGAACGCTTTTAGTGAGTTTTATCCCTTTATCTCTACATTGGATCTCTTTTGAATATTTCATGGTGAGATTATTCATGTATTAGTTTAATCCTCTTCTCGCTTGAATTTAATCTTGTAGTTGTTTGTTCAAATTAGAGTATTGCATATCTATATTCTTGTTGGTCTCTAATTTACTTCAATTTCAAGATTATGCTTTCTTTGTTCTATATCTCCCCTTGGTTTCTTAGGTATCTCTTGAATTTCACTATCTTGTATTTTATTTTACATCACTAAGGCACTTGAAATTCAAAGATTGAACATCCATAGACCTTCCTCTGCAACATCTCTGGTTCCTTTTGTCAATACAGAAACAATGCAAGCTGGAATGGTATTAGAAATAATCTTCAGCTCCTTTGTTAGCTTTGCAGCCTTCCTAGCAACAAAACAGTTCTTTAGGAGATCTATGCATCACCAAACTCTACCCAAATATCTGCAGTAATAGTTCTCACAGATGTCCAGTCACTTTTTGCGGTGTAGAAAGAGCTGGTCATTGTCCTTCCACATTAGTACTGCACATGTAGCACTTGCTGCACAGTGAAACCCCCTTTCTCTGGAGGTTTTCTGTGTCAAACATACTGCGGCCTTTGTCTTCATCAGGGTAGGTTTTAACATATGTTGTTGGCCTAATTATTGACTAGAATTGGGGATCCAATGGCATATATGATTTGGAGTGATGTGCAGTCTGCCTGTTTTCCTTTTTTCCTGGAAAATGTGATATGCAAAGAAATCTTACCAACATAAATTGATATATGGAGGTGATGGCACTGCTATCTTATTGTTTACGTTCGCCTCTTTGATTTAATTTATTTTGTTGGTTTCCTTCTGATGGAAGCAATAATGTGGATCTGTCTGTGCATATGTTATTCTTTGCTATTACTGACTTCATGTCTCTACTTTTCATAGGAAAGTATTTGTTGGGGATGTTGTGGTTCTCAAGGACCCTATAAATTCAGATGATTACCTTGTCCGTAGATTGGCTGCAATTGAAGGCTATGAGATGGTGTCTACCGATGAAAAGGATGAGCCTTTTGTCCTCGAAAAAGATCAATGTTGGGTACTGGCTGATAATGAAAATGTGAAACCTAAGGTATATGATCCTCACAATAGATTGCTTTTCTCCTCCGGAATAAGATATCATTTGACTGTATTCTCTCAAATCCTCTCTTGCGCAAATCGTGGAATTTGTCTTCGCACTTTATGTTACAATTTTAGAATATTGTGCTTATTGTAGTATGATATTAGTCCAACAATCCCACACAATATGTTGTATCATCCTTGTCTTGGGTTTCATTATCTGTTAGTGTTATGATTGTGAGCATCATGTTTTTGTTGTATACTTGTAGTTTCAGCATATCTGATCGGTGTCTTGATTACTCATTCACTGCATAGTAGATACAATTTATTTGCAGGAAAAATTGTATCATAAAGTCTAGATATGTGTTATAACTTTCGAGTTTTCATCACAACTGAAACCTTATTTTACCGGTGATCTTATATATTAGTTTAAGTTTACCCTTCCCTGCAGATTCTTTAAGGCACTTGCCCAAAGTGAGTAGTAAATCTGAACAGACCTCTAATTGGATGTGTATGTTTTGAGCTAAAACTTCAGCATTTTCAAGAAGTCGAACTCTTTGAATTATGGTGAAGAGTTCTTTGAACAAACCTCTAATAAATGTTCGATGGAATTCATAATACTTGAGCTAATTTTCAGCATTATCAGCTATACAGTACTGTGTTATCCATATTATAGTAATTGTTGGGCTTTCCTACTCATGCATTAGGGAAGGATAGCAACTGTGCAGACATAATTTTTATATTAATATTAACCAGGTCATAGATGTTTTTCTTATCTTTTCAATAGCAGGAAGCCAAGGATAGCAGAACCTTTGGCCCTGTTTCCTTGAAAGACATAGTTGGCAGAGCTATATATTGCCTGAGGACGGCAGTAGACCATGGCCCTGTTAACAACAGGTTTGTTGTGTCATTGCTTATCTGTTTCGTTATGCATCAAATAGAGCTTTCATTCTGATCATGATTCATTCGTCTCTTGCTTTATCAGTCACTTTAGCATGGATTTGGATTCACCAGTCTTAGAAGTTGAACTGGATGTCGATGAGATGGCAAAAAGTCACAAAGCATAGGTTGTGCTTTGGATGTGAAAGGTTTTCCAGAATTACTGATTTGGTTGTACCCTCCCTTTCTTGTTTCCTCTTATTAATCTGAGCAAAATTCATTGGGGAAAAAAAAATAAAGTTGTATTGGTGATTTTGGTACATTTTGCCAAGTGATGATCTTTCCTCTTAATGAGTGAACTGTAAAACTTTGAGGTCTTCAGTTCTATTTAGGATGGATTTCAAAGCTGGAGCTGTAGTATGCAAGTTTGGGACAACCTGTAAAGATTTTCAATATGATTCACTTTCATCCAGGCTGAAGCCAATTGACTAAGAGAGGATCATTTATTGCAGTAACTTGAGAAATTATTTTTGAGTGATTTTTTTCCATTTGTCTGAACTATCTCACTAAAGTCGCGGTAAAGAGTAGATATGAATCCATAACCTTGAAAATATAATAGGTTCAACGATAAGAACATTAACACTTGAACACATTTAGGGTGTGTTTGGTATGAAGGAAAATGTTTTCATGGAAAATGTTTTCTTGGAAAACAGGTTGATTTCTAACTTATTTTCTCATGTTTGGTTGATGAGTTGGAAATATTTTAGTGTTTGGTTGGTGAATGAAAAAACATTTTCTAGAAAGTATCTTTTATTTTTGGCTAGCGAGTAGAAAATATTCTTTAGGAAAATAGTTTCTGACTCGAAAATCAATGTCGATAATCGATCCAGGATCCAACCTCGATGACCGATTCAAAATGTGATCGTGAGATCTGACCTAGGACCTGGCTCAAACTTTTGATCTGAGATACGACATTCGAAATGGGACCCGACCCTGACATTCAAACTTAGACACGATCAATATTATAGTAGATTTAAAAAATGTTTTTCTTACTTTTTTTTTGTCATTTTCTTTAAATTTAAGGAAAATAACGTATTTCAAAACATTTTAGTCAGTCTGCCCCTTTTGTTTTGTTTGATAGCTTTTGTAGTTTCTCTACCTGAAAAATTACCTTACCAACTCTATGTGTTATTATTCAATGAAAGCAAATTTTAGCTCCCTGGCCTTCCATATCAACTTCTACAAATTCAATTATCTCTAACTGATCAAGTCGCAAATTGTATCACATATGATATGAAACTCAAATTTAAGTATTTTAAAGACGATAATAGCTGGCGTTAGGAGTTAAAAAGGAGGGTAATTTCACATATGGTTACGTAACACTAATTATTTTTTCAAACATAAAAATTACTAAATTTTGAGATATTAACTAAAAAGTCATAAAGGTGAAAACTACTAAAACTTTTCGATGTCAACTCTTTTTCTAAAGGAAATCTAATAAATAATAAGTCAATTAAAAAGCTCTGATTCGATCCGATTCAAAATCCAAACCTATATATAAAGTAAAATTGTAAGAAATGAAAACTATGAGGGGGTAATGTGATAATTTTGAAAGTTCATACTTTGCCTTTCCAACCCCCCGAAAATGGTGAATATATAAAACTCCCCCTTATCAGTGTGCAAGATATATAAAAAGGCAACAAGAAGCTTAGTAGAAAGGCGAAAATCGAAAATGCGGAAGTTTGATTGAGACTGCAATACTATTTCTTATGTTTTCTCAAATTCCAAAAATGTCAAGCGCCATTGATTTCACTCTCAAGAACCTTGCAGGTAATTTTTTTTTTTTTTTTTGGGGGTTCTGCTTATGTTCAATATGTAAGAGCTCTATGTTGGGTTGGGCATAAACATGCACACTAACTGTTTGAGTTAATTTCTCAAAGAGAGATACCATTAATGTACTCTTTTCTTTTGATTGGGCGAATACAATAATGCTTTCATTTGTCTTTTCCGTTTCTTTTTCTCATTTTTGATGTCCTGTTGGGTGTCTACAAGGTGTTTGATGAAATGTTTGTGTTAAAAAAAGAAGTCACTTTAATTAGTTTGCTTCTTATTAACGGCCTAGCTATGTCAGAACACTATCTAATAAGAGAAAGCTTAATAACTACCGCAAACTACTCCCTCTAGTCCATATTAAGTGAATTGTTACAACTTTTTTCATAGTCTAAAATAAGTGAATCCCTTCAAAGTTTAAGGGAGTTGTTGAGACCTTTTTCTATATTTAACTTTTATGTAATGAGGTTTTGAACTACTTTACATTTTCTAAGAGAATAGTTTAGAAATAATCACAAGGGTAATAGTGGTAACTAGTCTTTTATTTCATACAGAACTAGTTGAGGTCGGCTATTTGAATTCTCTACATCCATTTTGCTCTAGTTGGATGCTTAGTAATTTGTCATTTAACAAAGAAGAATTTAATGATGTTTATTATTGATGCTATTGATAAATAAATACATAAGCTAGAATTCCTTGTGGGTTCCAATGTCAAGATGGTTTATTTTTGGCTGCATTTGATTCGGGTAAAGTGGTTGAGCTTTTTTAGAACAGTTTGAGCAGGTGGTTTCATTTGCATTGTTCTTGGAATAGTTTAATGTGAAGATTTTTCTGGGTGGTGTGGGGTTTTGAGGTGGCAAATATGCAGGATTATTGGTGTGTATGGCAACTTATTGGCTCTTCTCGGAGTAAAGTTTTTTTTTTTTCAAACTCTGCAAGTTCCTATTTAGTGGAACTTATATTTTCTTCCGATTCTTTTTAGGTTCCAGATCTTTCCAATTTTACTTTTAAGTTCAGTAGTTCACACATCAGCTTGGTCACACGTAAGCATAAATTAAGAAAATCTTATAGATTCCCTGGTCATGCCAAGAACTCTTCCAGCCTCTTTTTCTTTCCGCGAGGTGCTAGCAGTGACACAAATCTTGTCTTGTTCACAATATATTTCTTTAAGCCCCATTTTTCGTTGTCTTTATTCTATTTCTAGAACTCTTTGCCCCTCTCTTTTTAGTGTATGATATGTGCATCGTTGGTATTGATTGACATGATGACGTCAGGGTTATTTTCATCGCAATAGTCGTTTCTGTTATTTTTAATACTACTAATTCTTGTAGTGACTACAGTTAATATCATTTTTTAAATGCAAATGCTTCTTATAGAAGCAGAATTAATGACTTTTTAACTTCTTATTTCTAGATAGCTTTAGGACATATCATACATAAAATGTTAGGCGTAGGAGGGAATCTGATATAACATTGTACAGTTGTCCCAACGAGTGCTCTTTAATCGGTAAATGGAAATGCTTACTTGGAAGAAGATGTAAATTAAGTAACTTTTCTGAGATTATGCATCTTATCCCTATACAGTTGTGATCCTATTCTTTAGTCACCCTTCCACATGGAGCTCAACATAGTTTTAAGCTTCAGCTGCAATGTAAATGCATCAGTCGTGACCTACATGTTGATCATTCCATTGACAAAGAAACGGCTATTTAGAAACATTCTCTTATGCATAAGTTAATTTTTTTTGTATCTGTAAAATCGAGTTTAAACGCTTACATATATGCTATTATACTATTTCAGGGTTTAGTTCCCCAGAAGGCAGATGTCTTCCCTGCTCAGGACTGTCAGGGAGGACAGTCACTTCTCATGGTGAATATCAGCAATTTTCCAAGGTCAAGATTTTAAACTTGAAATCTCCTTACAAAACCACATCTTATATGTGTAATGCTAGTAGCTTCAGCAATCATAAAAGAAATCCAGATTTTTCGAGGCAAAACAAGCATGGGTTCTCCAGGGGCCGGAACAGGCAAAATGAAGACAGAGATGGTTATGACAATATAGAAGAATCTGAAATGCTATCTTCAAGAAATGGGCCACTGCTTACTACATCAAACACTTCGAAATTCCAAGCTACAGCCACTCCAGGTCCAAGGGAAAAGGAGATTGTTGAACTATTTAGAAAGGTCCAGGCTCAGCTTCGGGAAAAAGCTGCAATCAAGGAGGAGAAAAAGTCTGAAGAGTTGCAAGGAAAGGGTAAAGAGAGTGAAACTGTTGATTCCCTTCTCAAGCTTTTAAGGAAACACTCAGTTCAGAAAGGGAAGAAAACCAGTAGCAGTAGAAGTAGCAACTTTGTCCTTGACCAGCCAGATAAGAGCTATGTATTCTCTGAAGAGAGAGCTAGCAATCTCACTGAACTAAATAGCACTGTGAACCATGTGGCACAAGAAAGTGGCACCCCATTTGTTAACCGACCTAAGTCAAACTTCCAGCGTAGATCTCCAGTTCCGCGGATCAAATTTCAGCCTATTTATCATGAGGGAGGTACTGATAACCCGGTTGCCTCTACTGCTACAGATAAGATGGAAAAGGACATACATATGGACCCTGAACTTGGGCAAATTCCCAGAAGTAAGGTTGATTCTGACACTGAGCCTATTTTCTCAGATAAGCATGTGTTTGATGAGATGGCTGATGATGATACTGCCAAAATGTATGAAAGTGTTGATGCTAGTGATGATGAAGAACACAATGAAGTTGGACATGATGAATTAGCTGAAATGAAGCTAACAGAACTGCGAGCAATTGCAAAGTCCCGTGGTTTGAGGGGATACTCGAAACTGAAAAAGCTAGAGCTCATTGAGTTGCTTAGTGCTGATCAAGTCTGATATGGTTTGCAAGTAAAATGAAGACATGATGTAGAATTTTGTTGCACATTTTTCGTTTGTGTTTTGCATAATGTTCAACTTACATAGGTACTTTTCTCTTGATGGCAGTTTCTGTGGTCGAATTGGACAATTTTGTTTACTTCATCTACGTAGCGATCTCTTCCCCTGATATACATATTTGACTAACTTTTTAAAATCCTTTTTGTGTATCACATTATTTCTTATGTTCATCATACTTATTGGTGATTCTGAATCTCTGATAACTGTTAAGTAGCGTATCTTCGACTCTGTTGACTTCAGCAAAATCTGCTATTCAAAGTAGAGAGACATCATCGCGCATGCAGTAGTGCAGGTATGAGTGAGCATGTTATTGTTCAGAATTTTTCATTTTGGAGATTTAAGATACTTGCTATGACTATTATGGGGTGTTATTTTCTCCCCTTTCGTAATTCTGGCAATTCAGCTCAAACAAATGTATGTTCTGCTTGGTGTTGTTTACTTCTCTCAATCTTGATGCTCAACTATTCCATCATCAGTGTTGAAATCTGCTATAAGAAGATTCAACTCTCCGTAAAATGTGTTGTTAAGGTTACTAGTGCTATGTTTAGTGTTGCCTTGTTGCTGAACCAGGAAGGGAGTGAACCAGCTCATGATTTATGGAGTGGTATTTGTACTCATGTCCTTTCCTATTTCATCTTATTCCTCTTTCCAACTGTTCTTCCCCGAATTATGTGTCACCTCGAAGTCTATTATCATAATTTTAATGGTATTCATGTTTTGTTTCAAGCTGATGAATCAAAATGGAGTCATAGTTGTATGGAAGTTGAACGATGATTGCTAAAGTGTATACTGTTGAATATAACTGAATGTAAGATTGAGTTCATTTTATTTCTGGCTGTGGTTTGTGGTGCCTTTAATTGAAATGTAACAAGTAAAAGTTAACGAAGCTTATAAATACAAGCTAGGCACTATATATAGCCATATTATGAAAAGTGAAGTTGGAAGAAAAAAATACTTCTCTCTGCTTGTTAAATGTTGATTGATTGAGAGTGTTTTTCTACCCCAAAATGTACAACACATATAAGCCGATACCATTTTATTTCCTCAATCAATTGAGAACACTTCACACCCTTACGCACATCAAGAACTAATATTTAAAATGTGAATAACATAGCATTGAGACTTGACATCGAGTAAACTAAGAATTAAAATTGAGGACTAGTCAAATACCATATAAAAAAGAATGAAAGTTGTGCCTTTTAACGTCTAAATCTCAAATCGTGAACTGCTTAATTATAACCATAGAAGTAGACAACAACCTATTTCCTCGACAACGTGGGACATTATACATCATTTTTTGTAGAGCAAACAACTTTCATGGAAAATAAATATGAATCTACATTGGATTGGATTGGTTCACGTACGATTGGCTTTATATATGTCGTGTAAGAGCCAGATTCAGACCAAACAAGGGGACACTCTGCCCATGAACCTATGCGTGGAATCTTTTAAACCTTTCGTACATATATTTATATACAAGAATATATTGCAGTAATTAAATTTCATTTTTAAAAAAATTCTTTTGCAGCAATTATTATATATATTTAATATTCAAATTCTTTAGATATCACAGCTTTTCAGTGCTTAATTATATTACATTATTGTGGAGTCAGTTAGACGATGGTTGATAGAAAAAGTTGGTACACGTTGAGACACAAATAAATCATTGTTTCGTTAGAAAATTATTTGTCCTCGCTCAAGTTTGTTAATTAATGACAAGTAAGGGCTGGCCGATTAATAGGATTTTATTGGGTATGTTATTATTGTTGTTGAGGAATTGACTGATTATGTACAAGTTATGAATTCAGTAGAATCAAGTAATTTTAATCTAAATCTAAAAATATATTTAATATGTATAAATAATCTATCAAAGAGTTAATGAATTAAAAAATATAATATATAATATAAAATTTATAAAGTTAAAATCCTAGATATGTTCCCCTATAATATGTATTTTCTTGTACAAAATGTGACGCACTTGTTATTCACAATAATAATTAGTAAAATTTAATTATAATTCCATATTTTACTCCACAAATATATTTCCTAGAAAACAAGGTAGCATAACTTAAACGACACATATGTTGTGCTATTATTAAAATCTATAATGTCACTAAAACCCATGTGGTTACAGAAACTAGAAAGGATTAACATTTGGCTGCTACTCAGACGCATCTGGTGGAGCTGAAATTCATATATAGGTGATTTTATTTTATTTTTAAAAAACAAAAAAAATGCTAGAGTACTGTTACTCATGTAAAAATTAATTAAGCAAATTTTGAAAGACGATAAATTAACCTAATATAAAAAAGTTATAATTTTCTTATAACAAAAAACTTAATTATCATAAGAAAATCATAGCAAACACCTAACTTGATTTGGGATCACTTTATAGTTACTATGCAGTAAAATTAATGGAGTTAATAAGTCACCGTTTTGGAAGGAAAAAACATTAACCAATTGATTTTTTTTTATTTTTTTTTGAGACATTTGTTTTTTGCAACCACCGTTTACGTCATGGTTCTAATTATTTGTATAATAAGGTCCATAGATATAATATGTTGATAACAAATAATTATTTTTATGACAATAAGAAAAGAGTTTGATTGCAATACAAACTAAAATATTTGAGCTCTTACCAAATAAAGATGTGCAAAATTAATTTGAAGGAGCTCAACCTATAGTATAAATCTATATATATAGTGACAATAAAGTTGGTGTAACCAAACAATAATTCGAACCCAAATTTCATAACATTTTTCTTCTTCACATTATTATTATTTTATTATTTTTCGTGGCACGCAGACATTTTATTTTGCAGCTGCAAGTGAGTTGGCATTGTTGACTCAATTAAAATTTGATGGGATTGTTTTTTTTTTTTTCCCTTGAAACATAATAGTATCTTGTCATGTCCATAATTGTTATCGAACCTTTTTGACGCATTTGTGTGGAATAGGTTTGAATATCTTCCTACTCTTTTTAACATATAGTAGTACTAAAGGTTCATGCATGGTTGATGCTAAATTATACTAAATCACACAAAATTATCATATTGAGTAATGAATTGAGGTAAGAAAACCAATGAATGTGAGGTAACGGATGAGACTGCTCCTGAGCGAATCAACGACACCAATGAAAAAAATTATGGCATAATTAATATTATGCATGGTGTTTATGGAACCTCTATAACAATAACATGAGAGGAAATGTCAATGACAAGGCCCCAAGTCCCAACTATACCCAAAATATAAAAGGTAAAATTTAAATACATTAAAAGGGACCTTGAGTGTTGTAGAATACTAGCATTTTTAGCTTATTTGTGTAATCTTTTATACTCTAGTATAGACTAAACTTTTTGGCTCATAAATAGGCCATCTCTCAAAAGAAAGGGCATCTGAATCTTCATGATATTTAATCAAGAAACACCATTGTAGAGTTCTCATAGTCAAAGACCCTCCTTTTGCTCTTTACTATTTCCTTTATCTCATTTTAAAGAGGATAGTATTGAAAATACTCATGAACTTGATGTAAATTATTAGTTTCGTCTCTGCACTATTGATAGCCTAAAAAAACACTCCTCTACTTAGCTAACTAAACTTAAATATATCTGTAGACATTGAAATTTTGTGGGACTCTACCAGACGTATTCGATTCCACTTAGGATTCTTTGTGGCTACTTTACCGTAAATCCTAGTTCATGCCTATATAAAGGGTATTATATTCCTTTAAGAGGCATCTCAAAAAATTCATAAATTCATGGGATATTCATAAAGATATCAAAATATGGCCTCATAAGTTCGAGAAATACATTAACAGCCTTCGAATTATGGAGGAATTCAAATCATCCTAGTTCAAAAAATACGTCATTAATGGCCCTTGAATGAGAAATCTTAAGAGAGAATAATAAAGGGAAGAACAAATTTGTACCCTCAGTGTTTATCAATAAAACTATTTTTTCATATTTTATTTGTGATTACAATTTATTTTCTGTCACTTTAAAATTTGTGGCAAACAACATCTATCTAAATGTTTTTTTGTATGTCATTGTGATTATTCAAAGTAAGTATAGTTGTATTAGTATTAGTTTAGGTGTTTTTTAAGCGTGGTTACGATTCCCATAATCTCTTTGCTGTCTAATCTCTCCCCCTACCTAACCAACATTTAACAAAAAATATTGCATAATTTGGACCTAATATGGGACAGCCTGAGACAAATTGCCCTTTTATCTCTATCCTAAATCCTATATTCAAAAGTCAAAACCTTAATTCATAATGTAGATAATGTTTCATTCACAAGTGCTTCGCCTAATCATCATTATTTTAATTTTTTTAAATTGATATATCTCCTTCTTATCCATATAATAATAACTAATAATTATTACTAAAGCAAGAAAATAGGATTTCGAATGGTAAGTTTTGGATACTCAACAACTTTTTATTTCAGTTCCATTTTCTATTTAATTTGTTTAAAGATAATGATTTTCATCTAAATTTAAAAAAATTATTTTCTTGCAACAAATTTTAAATATATGAAGAATAAATCAATCATAAATAAAATCTGAAAAAATTAAGAGTATTTTATTGATAAATCAATATGTGTATAATTCTATTCCTCCCTTGATTCTTATCTCATAAGATTCGTTAGTGGTGTATTTCTGGAACTAAGATAATTTGAATTTGATCTCTTTATTAATATTTCATGAATTTGCGAAATATTTGAGATGTCTCTTGGAGGGAATATAATACTCTATAATCTTTATATAGGGTGAACTAGGGTTTAGAGTAAAGTAGCCTCCAAGGATTCTAAATGGAATCAAATACATCTTGTAGAATCCCAATTAGAATTGTACGCGTTTTGTAAAGTCCTACAAAATTTCAATAACTACAAATACACCTTACTTCAAGACTTGTCGAACATTAGACTTGATGAAACTCAAAGACAAGGCTTGAAATATTTTAGAATATAATAGCCTCCAAAAATTCTAACTGAAATCGAATTACATCTTGTAGAGTCTCAATTAAAATTGTAGGCATCTTATAGAATCCCACAAAATTTCACTACACCAATAAATGTGAAGCTTGTATCCATTTTGTATATTAGTACTAATATTTATCTTAGGTAAAAATGCAATAGTTATAACTTTTTGAGGTTATGTTTTTGCATGTAACACCTGAATTGTACTAGAGACCAAAGTTGGACAAGGAGTTGAATCATAGCACTTACTCATAGTTCATCAAAATTATTATTTTTTTTAAAAAGATAGGGATAAGGACAATGAGTGGAGGCCCCTACAATCAAAATCAAACAATCTATTTATAGTACTACTGCCCAAAGTTGTTAAGCAACTTGATTAGGGCCCTTCTATTCTAAGATAAATAAATAAATTATTTTTGAATTATTCAAAATATATCCATTTTACCTTTCATTACTTTTTGGTACAAAATATACTTACCTAATTTAGTAAATTATAAGTTCAAAAGTGCCGTTCAACTATTCAAGTAACTCAAAAATATTTTTTTTTACTAACGTTATTTCGAAGTGAGGATAAAAGCGTAATTTAATTCCTTGGACTATTTAAATGCACGGGACAAATTTTTACCTTTTTTTCCTTATTAATTTGTTTCGGAATGAGTAATTATATTTAACAGATTAAGAAGGTATTATTTTTTTTCCACTCAAAATTACTCGTATCTTATAAATATTTTTAAAGAAATCCTTTAAAAATTTCTTTATATTTTCCCATGCACATATTATAGGGTATTTTAGTAAAATAACTCACGTAAAAATTAATGGTATTAAATTACTTTCTTAACGGATATGTAAAAGTCATTTATAAGACATGGAGGGAGAATATTGAAGTTTAAATAGAGAGGAAAAAAGGAAACTTCTTGTTCTAACTAAATTCTTAAGTACCACTCAAGAAATTAAATAGTTGAGGTGAATTCACCATTTGCATAAAATTTAAACATTTTTTTTACGTAACGATTGAAAATATTAAATTTAGACAAACTCAATACACAAAAAACCGTATTGACTTCCTGTCCTTTGGATTGATGACAAGTTTTTTTCACATATCATGATAAACTCATACTATATGTCCAATTTCTTCTTCTTATTATTATATAAAAATTATAAAAGTGTAAAAAATTTAGTCGAAACACAGGTTGCCAAAAGGTGAAAAATTATGACAAACAGATTTCCTTGTCATAGACCTATTCGTATTATATGGGGCCATACTATATGATATCAATTTATTTATGTCCCTACTGCCAACTTTAGGGCATTTGTTAGCAAAAGCCAACTTGTTATAATTGGGTTTCTAATTTGGTAGTAATACTAGTAAAGTGCATAAATTTAATACTCCAATTATGATGTTTACAGTAAATCTCAATATGTCCTTGCTCTATATTTAATATCCACAACTTTTTTTTTTTTGTGGGAAAAGGGTGTTTGTGGTATAGTTTTATTTATTGTGGTTGAGAATAAATAAACTGTTTTCTTGTAAATAAATAAACTCCTACAACAAATATACTTTGACATCTGTCAAAACTTTGACTTCTCTCTTTGCACGTTCAGCTTCAACAGCAAACTACTCTATTTATGGTAATATTAAAAATAAAATATAGTCTGATTCAAGATGGTATAAAAAAATTAACTTGACATTTTATTTTTTTAATAATTAAAACTTGTGAAATATAAAATTATTAATAGAAAATTTTAAAATTATTGTAAACGAATTTAAAGAAGAGAAAAGGCTCAAATATATGAATTTTGAGAAAATGTTCATCTATGTCGTTCATTAAAAGTTTGACTTACCTATGTCATTTTCGTTTGAGAAAAAGACTCATCCATGTCATTATTTGTGAACTCATGAAAACAATTTTGATTTTTGCAAAATCATTTTTTACACGTGGTCAACTATGATTCGGCCACATCATTAATTAAATTAATTTATTGAATGAGAAAATGCTAAAATATGCCATTGAACTTTGAAAAAAAACTCATTTATGGCATATGTTAAAAGTTTGGCTCATCTATGTTATTTCAATTAACAAATAATGGTATGGATGAATCTTTTCTCAAATGAAAATGACATAGATGAGCCAAACTTTTAACGAATGACATAGATAAATCTTTTTTCAAAGTTCAATGACATATTTAACCATTTTACCTCTAAAATATGATGTAAATTAAAATTAAACAATAGTAAGTAAAAAGGTTATAATATACTCCCTCCGTCCACTTTTATTTGTCATGTTGTACTTTTCAAAAGTCAATTTGACTAATTTTCAAAGTTAAATTAGATTACATTAATTCGATATATTAAACAAAAAATTTAGATATTCAAAAACTATACGAAAAGTACTATAAATTAAATTTTTTTGCATATCAATATGATGAAAAAATACATCATAAAATGTTAGTTAAAATTTTTATAGTTTGACTCCAAAAAAAGAAACTATGACAATTAAAAATAGACGAAGTAGTAATACATAAATTTTAAACAGATAAGAAAATAAAATAAATAAATAAATAAATGACGCTTTGAGACCTTTTAAGTCGTCAATCGTCATAGAGAGGATGTTGTGGTTTTTGACAATTTCTTAAAGCAACATGATTAAAGCGACCACACTTTATTATTAGCCACATAGTGTTGCCAATGATTACTTACCATAATTAAACCTTTTAATCTTTTTTTTAAAAAAAATATTCTTCTCTATTTACTTTTATTTATTCATTATTTTAAATATAAATTTTATTTTATTTGTTACTTTTAACCTATTTTAAAAAATTACTCATTAATATTTAACACCCCGATAAAGTCCAATACTAAAAGTGAATTGCAGAGTACTCCATCTGTCCCTAATTCTTGTCCACTTTTGAATTGACACACATATTAAAAAAAGAATAATTGACATAGTAAATTTATCATTTTACCCATTATTAATTATGAAGTGGATGAATTAAAAATATAAGATTTTCAAAAAGTTCTACCTTTTTCAAATTAATTAATTGAGGATATAATAGGTAAAAAGAAATTATCGTATCTTAATTTGTCGAATAATTAAGCACAACTAAAAAAAGAAATGTGGATAAGTAATATACAGAGTAAATAACCATTAACAAGATGCAAGTGGAGTGTTTGACTTCTTATTTTGTGGCTAAGCTTGAATGGTTGGCCCACAACTAGTGTAGCTTGAATCACCTAGCTTGAATATTATTGTCACGTGGTAAAAAAATCAATCAATTTTACACTTTCAAAATAAGAAATCAAATTGTAATTTATAAACTTAATAGGAGTAGTTAATAGTAACACAATTAGTTAAGAGATTGTGAACCATTCTCATTAAATCGTGTACAAAATAATTTATGACAATAAAAAATAATAAGAAGAAAATCAAAAAGTTGAAAAAATAGAAAAACCATGAATCATCTAAGTATTTACTTGAAAAACCTTTTCCTGAAATTTGTAAGAGATAAATATATAATAATAATAATTGTGAATTTTTTTAAAAAAGAAATCACCCTGGAGGTGGAGGGTGAAGTAGTCATTACAAAAAGCTGGTCAGTGGTCATTTCTGGAAAGTAAATTGATTCATTCCTCTTTCATGAGTTGATGTTTACAGATTCTTAATTAACCCATAGTTTAATCCTTTAATCACACTTGTTTCCTCCATTAATCAATCATTAATTACAATAATAAATTTTCACAACTCACAAGCATCACCAACAAATCTGCAGCTTATAAAAGGGGTCCCACAAATTTTACCACTGTTTTTCTTTTCTCCCTTTTGCAATTTGCTGCCCTGTTAATTACAGCCCCTTTCTACTCTCTTTCTCTCTCTCTCCATACAAAATGAAGCACTGGCAAGAATTGTTGGAGAAAAAGGGCTCATTTTGATTCTTCAGCTTTATACCAAATGAAAATTCTTAACCTTTGAGAAACCCCATTGTTTATTCAAGATCTGGGGTTTTTTTTTTTTTTTTTAATTATCTAAGCTCCAGGTATAACCCAAAGCTGCTTTTGTTGCTTTTCAATTCAATATGCTGATTGGGTTTTGGGTTTTGTGTTTTTTGTTTTTTGTTCTTCCAATTTGTTAAACAAAGCTCTGTTTTCAGATTTTGTTTGTTAAGGTAGCTGGAAATTGTAATTATGTCTAAGGAGTTGGGGGATCGCCAATAACTGTATTTACAATGTTATATGTGTTAAAAATATCTAATCTTGTGAAGTGGGTAGCAGATTCTTTTTTACAGGAAGCTAAACTTTCTTGGCTATGTGTATTTGAAGCTCAAGTTTGTTTGTTTGTTCTCCGTTTTTTACTTTTCTCTACACTGCAACTAGGAAGATAATATATTTATTTCGGAAAATTCAATATATCTAAATTTTGGAGAGTGGAAGTGGAAAAAGGAAAGGATTTGTTTGAACCCATTTAAGGAAATAGGTTATGCTATTAAATTTGATGGTAATTCATGACTAGTGTTGTTTGTTGCAGCTCAGGGTATTTCAAATTTAAATTTTGTGCTAATGTTGTCCAAATTTGGTAGTAGTAGCAGCTTTTGATTTCTAAGGAGTTGTAGAATAAATATTTGACATGAAGTAATTGTGTATTTCATACTGTTTTTCGCCTAAGCGTATCATAGCTACATCAGAATGTATGAAGATAGCGGATTTCTACTTTGTGGTTCATTGAAACGATAATAATATTGATGTTTGGACTTCCCGTCATATGCTTAGATCACCTATAAATGTCATAGCTGTGTGTTTGTTTGTTGTGTTGCATTGGTTTCTCTCTTGATCTCTTGTTCTTGTTAACATTGCTGTCGGAGAATTCTTATAGAACATGTAAGAAGCAGGGTATAAGAGAGGTAGTTGTTCCATCAATCATCACAACCACATCTAACCTGCATCTTTCCACCCCTAATCTTGATTTTCTGTTGCAAGTCACTGTGTAGATAATATGTTTTTAGTTTTGTGCATGACAGGTTAATGGAGTTGACATCTGTAAGGTGCCTTATAAACAGTATCTCTCGATTCATTCACCTTGTGACATGTCTAACATCAAAGAGTATGCCTGGTCAAAAGAACTACAAAAATATTGCAACTTTGTTGAAGCTATTAAAACCAGTACTTGATGATGTTGCTCAACAAAAAGCTCCTTCAGACGAAACCATATGCAGGCAGTGTGAAGAACTAGATGTAGCCATTAATGAAGCTAGGGAATTACTGGAAGAATGGTCTCCTAAGAAGAGCAAGATTCTCTGGGTAATTTTAATTCTCCTCTTTGTGATGTAGACATATGCTCACAAATTGAAGGGAAACCGCATGCAAAATTTAGGAACTTATACAGGTGTCTGGGCGCAGTTTTGACTGTCTATCGGTCTGACTGTTGTTCCCTAATTAAATATACACCTTCTCTGTTTCAACTTTCAAACAGTTTGTGCTAAAGTATTCTCTGTTGCATTAATTTATTCAAACTTAATTTGTTCCAAAATATCATCAGAGTACAAACTAAAGGATTCACCATGCCTTGAGTAAATTTTATACTGTCAATGCTACATCAATTAAGCACCAGCACATGAAGCTACCTCTTATTGGTTAGGATCTGAGTGCCAATGCCATTCCTTTTCCATTCTTTGTTTTTGGTAATAACTGTGATATTGCCATTGTTTACAACTTTATAGAGCACCTAGTACTACAACCACCTTCCAGGAATGGTGTTGCAATCTCCTAGGCCTCAAACAGAAAAAACCAAAACGAACAGCTATTTACACAATTGTTGCATCAGATATTGACTACATAAGGCTCTCTTGAAACTATGCAAAACATCTAATCTATCCCTCATATCTCGTTGAGTCTTCCTGATAACAAAACTGGCATTTACAATTCTGTTCCTGAAAACTGTCTAGGTTCTGGCTTGCCAAGTATTATAGATCATAGCTCCCCACACTGCTGTATGTAGCTCCTTCTTCAGTTGACTCCAGTGCCTTCTTTTGAACCACCTTATGCTTTGTGATACTCCTTGTTGCTTGAACTAGAAACCTGTCCCATTCAATAGCTCATTTCTAACCTCAGTTACCCAAAAACACTCAGCAAACAAATGAGTTCCGGTCTCTGGTTGATTTCTTTTCCATTCTTGTTAGTTTTATTTCTTCTGTTTGAGACTAATCGTTGTCGATAATTCTGAGGAATAGTCTTGCTCTCTAAAAATAACAGAAATCTTGGTTTACCCATGCACGGTGTGCTCAACTGCTTATAGTGAGTGTTGACATTCAATTGTGCTGTTGATAAGTTATTATGTTATATGTCCGTTTAACAAACTCTTCAGATACATTTTTTTTTTGTTTTGAGAATTGGTAAGTTTGTATTCCTCATCATTAGGATATGCTAGCCACCTTCAAAATTCATCACAAAAATTACTAATTTCCTACCAACTCTACAATTTGATCTACATCCACTTTACATACGGTAATTGTTTACACCAAAAAAGTAAAGATACTAAACAATTCCATTTTACTTTGTGAATGGAATTGGATCTATCTTCAAAACATCTTCCATTCCTTTCTCTCCACACAGATCACCATATACATGATGGTATCAACTTCCACCATCTCTTTTGAGTCTCGCTTTCCGCTCTTCTGCTCCAACAACTGAATAGATTAGCTGTGTGCTCTGGCATGGTCCAACTTTGACCGGTGATGTTGAGAAAAAGTTCCCAGTAATTGGAGTTGTGCAATACACAATCAGGCCTGCTTACTACAGATCATGTAAGTAATGCACAACTCCAGTTACTCTCTTACAGTGCAGAAACACTGAAGTGGCATTATCACATAAATAGAATGAATTTATGTATCTAGTATTCTGATTTAGGACAAATTCTCTGCAGGCTTTTTATGTGATATCCTTGCTGAGTAACTCTTGGTTACATTTATATAGCTGTTCTAAATGGGGTTAAATATAATAGATCAATATGGCAATAACTACTTCAAATGGTCATGTTTAACCTCATGGTTCATGAGAGTGATGTTCTTATCAGTTCTCCTACACTTCTGTCTCCCTTCTTGGAGGTGAAGGGCGTCGAATATACAGTCAATCTGTTACTTTACTTCCTCATTTGTAAAATCTGTGAAAAATCAAGCTCTGTGCCTGGCCTCATTCTACCGTAAAATATCCAGTTTTCTTCCTTCTCTCTGTAAGGTTTCATCTAGTTCTATTTAATTAACACATAGTAATGAAAAATGATAACTAGCCTATCGCAAGCTTTTCCATTTCTATTTTCTTGAAAGAACTTATTAGATATTCGATGTTCCAGGTTTTGCAGAGTGAACCAGAGTTGCTGAAAATCCAGAGCATTGCACTCAAGTTATCTCACATTTTATGTCAATTACTAGAATCATCACCGCCTTCTCTGGGTCCTTCTGAAATTCAGGTCTGGTTTAATACACAAGTTCTAACAGATTTTGTAGTTGTATGTTTTTGTTTCCCACACTTCCTTCCTTTTCTTATTAATATTGTGTTAAAGCTAGTGCAATAAGTATGTGATCTTGACAGTAGCTCAACTGATTCCACTTTCCTGTACTTCAGCCCTTCATACAGGAGATTCAAAAGTTTGAAGTGGGGCAAATATCGAAACAGATGAATATGGCTCCCGAAGTAGGAAAGATTCTTGTCTCAGAAAGTCTGACAGAAATGATTCACTCTCTTAATTTTGTATCTCATGAAGAATTATTGAATGAATGTATTGCATTAGAGAAGGAGCGGATGAAGGCTAAAGATAATGAAACCAGAGGAGATTTAGATAAGATCACCCTTTCCATAGATCTCTTCTCTGATATTCGTGATTGTATGCTTGAACTTGACCACTTCAAGGCCATAGATGGTATTAAGATCCCTCCTTATTTCCGGTGTCCCTTGTCTTTGGAACTGATGGTGAATCCAGTCATTATTGCTTCAGGCCAAACTTATGAGAAGGCTTCCATTCAAAAATGGCTGGATCATGGACTAACTACATGCCCAAGAACCAACCAAGCACTCGCACATTCAAATCTTATCCCAAATTACACTGTTAAAGCTCTGATAGAAAATTGGTGTGAGGTAAACAAAGTGAGGCTTGACGGGAACCCTGAGTCCACTCATGATGGAATCACATCTAATCCTGTACACCTTACTAATATGGACGATGTGCGTGGTTCCTCAGATCCCAGCAATTCAACGTCAAGACTTTGTCATCAAGGTGGACAAGCTTTTGAAAGTCAGAAGGTTGATTGCACATCCGAATTAAGTGAAGAAGAATTTAGTGCATGCCGTATCAGGGAGGCTGAAAAATCTGGCCACACATCCCCAGGGATTTCCTATATACACAGCAGGAGTGAATCGGTATCAAGTGCTGTTTCCAGTATTGAATATCTTCCCTCAGCGTCAACTGATGTCTCAAGGATATCAAGCAAACATGATAATGTGAGTGATACATCTGGAGAGGTACAATGTGATTACCGCATTTCTTCTCCGTGCAACAAGAGTATTGGGAATTCTCCTAATTTGTCTGCAAGGCAATATCACAGCTCCAAAACAATGAGTGAAATGGCTGTGAACGGACTTCACAACCATGCTAGACAACTTTCCTTACCAACAAAGTCGGCATCTGATGATCTGACCACGAGTTCCCATGTTGAAAAGCTTATTAGAGACTTGGAAAGTCAATCAACTGAGGTGCAAATGGCAGCTGCAGCAGAATTCCGATTTCTTGCAAAGCACAACATGGAAAACCGAGCTATTATAGGCCGCTGTGGGGCAATTGCTCCACTTATCTCCTTGCTAAACTCTGATGTGAAACCAACTCAAGAGCATGCTGTGACCGCATTACTAAACTTATCAATAAATGAAGACATCAAGGCCATGATTGCGGAGCAAGGGGCGCTTGAACCCCTCATCCATGTCCTGAGAACAGGAAATGCTGGCGCAAAAGAGAATGCTGCTGCAGCTCTTTTCAGTCTGTCTCTTTTGGAAGAGTACAGAAAAAAGATTGGGCGTTCTGGAGCAGTGAAAGCGTTGGTCGATCTTCTTGGTTTAGGTACCATCAGAGGGAAAAAAGACGCTGCTACAGCATTATTTAACCTGTCAATATTTCATGAAAATAAGGCTCGCATCATTCAGGTTGGAGCCGTGAAGCATCTCATTAGGTTGTTGGACCCTTCAAATGAAATGGTTGATAAGGCTGTTGCTCTTCTTGCAAATTTGTCTACCATTTCAGAGGGCTGCTTAGCTATTGCCCGAGAGGAGGGTATACCATCGCTAGTCGAGATTGTTGAAACCGGATCTCAGCGGGGAAAGGAAAATGCTGCCTCAATACTGCTGCAACTGTGTCTCAACAGTCCCAAGTATTGTCGATTAGTGTTGCAAGAAGGTGCTGTCCCACCACTTGTTGCATTGTCTCAGTCGGGCTCCCCAAGAGCAAAGGAGAAGGTATGTAGCTTTGTCTTCTTTAAAAAGTTCCCATTTTGCATTATCCACTTCAATCTTTCTGTTCTTCCTAGATGTCATCTGCTTACTAAACGAAGTGCCTGAGAAATGAAAGGGCCGATCTATAATTTAAATGAAAGACTATTCGTTAAAATAAACTCTACTTTCTTCATCTGGATCCAATAACTAGACAAACATTTATATAGGAAAAGATTCTACTCAGTCTTAGAGGGTTTATACAATTTCGGTGTGCATCACATCTTGCCCTCCTGACAAATTTCAAGCTGCTTATAGTACACCCAATACACCCCCACCATGATGCGTGTGGGTAACGGGAAGCCATAACACAATTTTTCTCCCTTTCTTTATCCTTGTTTTAAATTTAATTTTCCTAGCTTCAGGATGATAAATTTTGTATTTTCTCTTTATAACGGAGCAGG
This sequence comes from Solanum etuberosum, assembly GCA_029582245.1. Lineage (NCBI taxonomy): Eukaryota > Viridiplantae > Streptophyta > Magnoliopsida > Solanales > Solanaceae > Solanum > Solanum etuberosum. The sequence goes on along the minus strand of JAJONR010003488.1, from coordinate 34,771 downwards.
CACAACAACTTCTCAGTCATTTCCGGAGCCAACGCGAAGGAGCCACGGGGAGGGGAAAGTCATGATGTCTAGGTTTTGGCTCATTGAATCATGTTGCTTTGCCATTGGATTCAATATTCAGAGTGTCGGTCGTCGTTCTTTCCAGTAGCAATATTGTTTTTTTGAAAAATCATCTGTAGTTTCCCCATTCTTGTTTGTTTTACCATTAGGAAGTTGTTTGCTACTGGTTAGGACTGTGATATGTAAATGGTAGTAGATTCTTGTGTTATAGCTTTCAGGATTGGCAACAAATGCTAATAAGGTTTTGTCCCTATGGTTGCTTTTCTTCTCTAGAAGGCCATTTGTTAGGTAGTAGATATTGTATATGTGACAAGTTGTTGTGAATACTCATGTTAGAGTAACTACACTCCATCTATCTTCTTACCCTATGTTCTTGAAATTGAAAAATAGGTGGTTGAAATTGCTATGTGAGAATATATTTTTCATTCTTTGATGCTTAGAAATTGATTGAGAGTGATATTTGTGTATTATTGGGTGAATTAAAGTGATCAATCCAAAATTTTGTTGTTGGAGTTTTTAAAAGCATGAAAACTCAGGAAAGAATTTTGTGATTTGTTGAAACCTTTGGTAAATTAATGATTGAGTTTCGTTTAGGGATGTCATTTTGAAGTTGTGATTAAAATTTGAAGCCATTTGTGATGTTTTTGATCCATTTTCGGATGAAGTTTCATGTTGGAGACAAAACAGAATGTTTATACAATTTTGTATGATAGTGTAAAAATGTATTACCTCTGTGAGGTAGAGGTAAGGTTTGGTAAGGTTTTATTGTTATGTTATATTATAAAAGTGTGTATAAAACACGTCTTATACATTATTATTTACTTTTACACATAGTTGATACATTTAACATTATTTAAATTAAATGTATCAATATACAGTATAAGGATGTATATATATCGACTATGCAAATGTTAACTTAAAAAGGAAAAACTACATAATTAGACATACTTCACTAGTATACATACTATTATTATCTATACTTTCGGAATATTATATATCTTATCATTAATTAACAGTTTCCTACTATATATTGAAGAAAATATAAATATATACATATATTTTTGCTAGATACATAAAAATAGGGAGAGAGCCAAGCGAGATTCGTATGTATCCCAGTTACATGTGAATAACATCAGATACACACTAGATACATGGAGGAGTAGCGAGCGAGATGGGAGAAAGGCAAGCGAGATTTGTTATGTATCCAAGATACATAAGAATCTATTTGGATACAATGTATCTAGAACAAATTACACTTAATTTTGACCTTATGTATTCGAGATACATGTATCTGAACGAATCTTGAGGTATCAAAATCGGATAAAATATGTAATATCACAAATTAAAGTATATCTAAGTAATTAGATCCTAAACTAGTGGGACTCGTATAAATTGCATGGTTACATAGGTGAATCGTGTTGTGGTGAGCTTATTACAACACTCTTGCAAGAAATTCTTGAATCTATATTATAAAAAAATATATACAAAATCAACTTAATTTTTTTTGAAATTTGTGGTTTTAAGGCTCCAAGTCCCTAGATGTTCTCCTAGGCCCTAGATTATGAAGGTAAGGCTTAAAAGTCCCCTTCATTTTTGTTTTCTTCTTTGATAAATACACATGGTAAGGGTCATGCTAAACCCCTTTCTATCCTAATTTATATGATGTAATTCGATTTAGCATGGAATTTAAGAACAAATTTTTTTTTGAAATTTATGATTTAAAATAAATCATAGATATTTGTCATGACTATAAATTATTTCATTAAGAATAAATTATTTTTATATTGATTAATTAAAAGAAAAATAAGTCATATAGATTACTAGAACAGAAGGAATAGTTTATATTTACAAATATCGAAATCTTATATAGTACTTAAAACAGTACAAATGTTTGGAAGTAATAAAGAAATAATTTAACAACCTACAGTCATGACTTTCTTGAGAATCTTTATTGGGCCAGATTATTGTAATTTGTAGCGTTACACTTGGAATGGGTATTGCCAATTCTTTAAGATTTTACAGTGGTGAGGTACTATATAAACACCTCTACATGTATTTAAATAATGCCTTTTAATGTATGTTGCCAAATCAAGTTTCTTCTTGGAGGAACATGACGGAGATATTCAGTCATTATTACCTTTTCTTCTTGAGGAGTCAAGAGTGCCAATGAAATTCTTGATATCGATCGTTTTATTCTTTTACTTGGTGTAAATTCAAATTAATTGAATGTTTAAACGATTCTTGAAGCTATAGAAGACCTTAACACTTCAAAACTTGATGATTTGTTACTACGTTGGTTATATTAGAGGTGTCCCGAATTAATAGACATTTGAAAATTACATACATTGGTTATATCACGTTCAAATTGACATTCAGTCTTGAGTAGAGTTTTTTCCCTTTGGCGATACATTTGCCACGTGGTATGCGTCTCAACTTGCACTAGCGCCACATTTTGGCGCTATGGAGGGACTTCACTACCTTGCCATCTTGGGTAAAAATAATCCTTAAAAGTCGGTCAGATCCTCTAGCGATGTACTTATACTATATATATATATATATACCAAGTCTTCCAAATGTGTAAACACATCTCAATGACTTATCTAAATATCTATAATTTTTTTGAAATTTATGACATTAAATATATCATAACCTTTGTGTGATTATACAAAAACCTCCTTACACTAGAATTTAGTCCTACTTATAGATAACTTTTTTTTCTCTAAAAGTACATAAAGAAGATAGAAAAAACAAAAAAAGATTTAGTCATGAAGTAATGAATTAAGGGGGTGTTGGAGAGTCAGAACTGTGCATGGAGCTGTCATTCAAGCAGAGAGTGGGTGAATATATATTGCTCCCTTTTTATATGGCCCCCATGTTTTCTAACTTTTTCACTGTCTCTATCTATCAATCACCCTACTCCACATTTGATTATTTTCCTCAAAAAAAAAAAAACCCTATTCACCCCCCTTTTTCTCTCTCCTCTTTCATCCAAAACAACCACAATGAAAAATTGCATTAATTAAGAGAGGAGTTAGTACTTTTGCTTCCCCTCTTTTGAGAAACAAACCAATCTTTCATCATTTTCAGAATTCAAAGCCTACCAAATCAACTAACATGACAGTCTTCCAAGATTTTCTACTATTGCTCAAACAAAGAAACTCCAACGTGACCATACACTATATCAAAAATAATCTTTAGCAACAACTAATTAATAATGATAATAGTTTAATTGTTGCTAAATATATATTTCTAACCGTGATTAACACTTTTTATAATTGTCTACTATGATAACATTGGATACTATGACTATTAACTAATGTCGTTAATAAATTAACACTCTTCGATATATATTGTCCTGTTTTTATAGTAGTGAAACAAAGAGAGAGAAAAAGGAATCCTTTCATTCACTCTCCCATCAATCCCTTCATCAAACTCTTCCTCTTTTTGCCTCTCCAATTTTCTTTCTTTCTCTAGTCTCTATCTTGTATCTTACAAATATGGAAATCTTTTGATATTTCAATCAACAATTACCTCAACATCCACACCATGTCCTTCTTTTCCTTCTCTTATTAAACCCTAAAAATATCTCAAAAAAAAAATTAATGGATTCCTTTGCAGAAGTAGAGAGTTCCAACGGCGGTAGCAACAACAACAACAATAATAATAATACTATGTCATCATCATCTACATCAAGTCGATATGAGAATCAGAAACGTCGTGATTGGAACACTTTTGGTCAGTACCTTAAGAACCATAGACCACCACTCTCTCTCTCCCGTTGTAGCGGAGCTCACGTCCTTGAATTCCTCCGTTACCTCGATCAATTTGGCAAAACTAAAATCCACACACCGATATGTCCGTTTTACGGCCTTCCAAATCCTCCAGCACCTTGTCCATGTCCACTTCGTCAAGCTTGGGGTAGCCTTGATGCACTTATTGGTCGTCTTAGAGCTGCTTATGAAGAAAATGGAGGAAAACCTGAAATGAACCCTTTTGGTGCTCGTGCTGTTAGGCTTTACCTTCGTGAAGTTCGCGATTTGCAGTCGAAAGCAAGAGGTGTTAGCTATGAAAAGAAGAAACGGAAACGACCACCACCACCGTTACAATTTTCTGGTGTTACTGCACCATCGGGATCAGGTGAAGCTTAAAACATTACTCATGGATTTTAGTTCAAAATTTCATGGGTTATTAGTACTACTAGTTGTTTTGATGATTTATTCTTAATTAATTATGTCACTACCTAGGGTTTTGTTTATTAGTAGTAGTAATAATAATTGCGTACTGTCAATTTCATAGATTTGTGATGTACGGTTTTAGCGTATGATAATTAATTAGTGTAAGAGTAGTAGTTGGAAGTACTAACAAGAGCATATATAGTTCTTGTACTCATGATGAAACTTGTAGTAGTAGTAATTTTTTAAGACGGTTAGACAGAGCACACTTTTTTAATTATTTGTATCTCCATTCACGTGCGATAAGATTCGATCTCAATACCTCTGTCCGTCCGTTCTCATATCATGTAAAAAATTTATGAATATGATAAAACTTGGTTATATTTTACGGATGAGTTCTTTCTTAATACATACAAATGTTATAGTTGAATATAAATTCTTCAAAAGGTAATTACACTATAACCATGATTTAATAGAATGCAACTGCTACGGTTACTGTTGTCTGTTATATATGCTGTCCTAACAAGGACAATACTTTGGAATTAGGTTGTACTTATCATTCATATTTAGCATTATTATTATTATTATTATATGGAACATACTTTGATGCTCTCTTATTATGTTATCATATCGTCATTATAACTTCATTTTCATGTTTTTTGGGTTGTTTTTGATCTCTCAATGTGACTTCACATTTCTTTTTGGGTTCGTTTGATAGAAGGGATAAGGGACAATTTATTTCAAGATTGTAGTGTTATTATATCGAAAGTAGAATAACAATTCTGAAATAACTAATCACAGGATAGTTAATCCTGAAATAACTTGTTTCCAACCAAATAAACCCTTAATGCTAGCATTACATTTTATCAAATCCCTGCTGATCATTTCCCATAATAATGACTCCTTTTATTTCAATTTGTTTGTCCTATTTTGAATTTAAACGAGATTTAAAATAATGAAGAAGAATTTTGAATCTTGTGGTCATAAACTAAAGATATATCAAATGCACGAAAATGTCTTTTAATTTTGTGATCTTAAACATGTCACCAAGAACATTAAATTAAAGAGTTATGTAACCTATTACAAGTCAAATTATAAGTTTGAGTTGCTATTCGATCTTTTCCTCAAAGGCGGATGAATTAGCTTTGGACTACGAGAGAGCTAGACACTGAGTACTCCTTTTCTTGATTTTGCTTTTTAGCCTCCAACTTTCTCAACTTTATTTGGTATTTAAATGTTGATTTAACAAGTATTTCTTCCATGATCTAGAGTTCTAATAGATAGATTGACTGAGCTCAAGCTCATAATTAATGTTTTTAGTGGAAAATTATACATTATTATTTTATATTGTCATTAAATTTCTTAATGGTGAATTATATAAGCATCTATTAACATGATTGGTGCTAGTGCTGTCACTTCACTGAGGGGTTTGATGAAATTGGCAGACAAGGGTGATTCCTTATGTCTTCTAAGAGCTATTGGATAGCTGATTTATCCGAAGAGCGTTTAAATTATGTACGCTAACAGTATAAAAAATGGAGAACTATAGTAAACGATAGGCAATCGACTAAAATACATGAGTAATATAAAAATTCATTATATTGTTAGTATATATAAATTAAATCACTACAATACTTGACAAACTTTTTATACTTAGTCAAAGTTATTTAGTAGGGTATGAAACTAGCACTAAAACCTATAAAGAAAATATTCCACTTCCCACCACTAATCTTTTTTCAGATTATCCTAGGATGATTTATTAGGAGTGGTTAAATATCAGTGAAAAGGGGACTCATTCCATACAACAAAAACAATTTTTAGCGGCAATAAATATACACATTAACGAAGAGTGCAAATATCTTTACTGGCATTAGTTAAATGTTATTGGATTCAATGTCGCTATACGTTTTAGGGACATATACCATGAGTGCCAATTATTGTCACTAAAAATACATATTTAGTGACAATTAAGCTATTGCCATTAATTAATTGCCGCTGTAGTGATTATATAATAATGGTTCTTGAACAAAATTGATGAATTGATCTTTGCAGAATAATGTTGAGTTGATTAAAGGATTGGATAATTTTGTCGTGAGAATATATTTGTCGACAGTTTTTCTACTAAAGATGTTGAAAGCAGCCGATTTGAGCAAAGTTTATTACTACGTTTACGATGGCGTGGTTAGTTGAACATTCTTTAATAGAAAAAATCATATTATATGTATAGAAAATTATATGAAGTACATATTACTTTTGGTACGCATATGTTAATTCTAGAATAATTTCTTGCTTTCGTCCATTAGTCAGTATTCCTAAATATAATGTCTGAATGTATATTCCATCAATTCAGATAACTTAGGTCAGTCAATCTTACGAGACCTTAAATATTCTTTCCATGTCTATGGAGTGTGAGTTTAGTGTTGTTATGTTAGCTTGGTGTAACTGATTAAACAGATATAATGTCTTCACACTGGAAAAAGGAAGTTAGATCTAAGATTCAGATATAATGTCTCAACGCTCTCGCCCTGAAACAAAGCTGAAAAGAAAAGCACATGCAAAATGTAGATATACATTTGGTCAGTTTTAGTTCAACAAAACCAGCACCTTATAAGTCCCTAGGCTCCAAATTAAAGTTGTTAAACTTTTTGTTTTTCACCTTTTTCATGCATACTAAGTCCGCAATATCGGCAATTTTCGTTATTTAAATTTTATATCAAATCAAATTTCGTTACGTAAATTAATACGGTGGGAGCAAATGAATCAAATTAAACGTGGTAATGGTTGTGTTTGTCTGTGATATATTCATGTATCTTTGTGTGGTCTCTATCAACTTGAACTATTTTTGTCGACAAGTAAATCCAACCATATCCTGTAAATTGACGACATATTCTCCAAATTGCTCATATCGGGGTTTTTTTTCTCCTTCTTTTGAACGCCACTTAAGAAAAAATTAATTAAAAGATAGTCTGACTATAGTCTGCGGTCCAAAACTCAGAGGAGACAAAAAAACACCAGATGATTCTTCTTATATGTCCTAACATTGGTGGACAGAATTTCCTAATACATGTTGCTGGTGGGAGATGACAAATATCCTGTGAAATTAGTCAGGATACTTGATAGCTGGTCCAGACTCCATGATCATAAGAAAACATTAATTACTCCTAAAAGATAGTCTGACTAAGTCTCAGAAGAGGATACACAAAAACATTAGATAATTCTTTTCATTTGTCCTAACCATGCTGGACAGAGTTACGTGTACCTGCTGTTGGTGGGAGGTGGCATTACGTATCCCGTGAAATTAGTCGGGGTGTTTGAAAGCTGGCCCGGATACCACGATCATAAAAAAATATTAATTAAAAGATAGTTTGACTAAGTCTCAGGTTCAAAACTAAGCGGATACAAAAAAAAAAAAAAACATTAGATGATTCTTCTTATTTATCCTAACTATGATGGTAGAGTTACGTGGTACCTGTTATTGGTGATAGGTATCCCGTGGAATTAGTTGTGTTACGCGAAAGTTGACCCGAACACCACGGTCAAAAAAAAAAAAAAAGATAGTCCGACTAAATTATTCTAATGTAAGAATATGTAGATAGGAGAATATGTAGGTTTAATTAGACTATAAATCTATATAGACAAAGAAAGCAATTAAGGATTTTCATGAATATACTTGTCAGTCACCAAATCTTGAAGTAGTAGTCTGTAACTTAGTAGTCATGATTCATGAATATATAATACTATCCTTCAAAGGAACATCCTTAAACTCATCCTGTTCATATTTGGTTAAAAACACTATAGGTCAAATTAAAACAGGCTCTCATGTCTCCATTGAAATGATGAATGATTGCCTACTAGCAGTAGACTCTACTGTGCTTATACAGTACCAATTAGGACATGCTACGCTTTTAGGCTTTAATTCCTAGGTACTTTGATTTATATTTACAATGGAGATATTAGACTATATATTATATTAAGCAAAAATGTAAAGTTTAAACGTACTTTTTAGGCACGAACCAAAGTTTCAATGTTTACACTGAAGTTAGATGTTTTCTTGACTAGCTAGTGACCATTTCACTTTTCCTTTTTCCTTTTTATCCCTCACCATCAAGTCGTGGAATCAGGTTTTTCATTAATAGGTTCAAAATATGAAAAAATAAACATACAAAAAAATAAAAAATCGAAATAGGTTCAATATCTATTACATATACAAAAACAAAACACTTCCCATTTCACATTTCCAATTCTAATACGTCAACCTTTCAAGTGTTTCAAAATGATAATCTCGTTTTGTGGGGATGTGATTCGCCACGCTAAGGCAAATAAAGGCATCCAACCCTATCGGATTAGTTCATCCTCGAGTGGATAATTGTTAGATAATGAAATTCAGTAATGGCATATTAGTTATCGATTTATTAATAAGCCTTCATTCTTGAGTACGAACAAGTTATTCCTAAGATTTGTTAACTTTGTGAATGAGAATTTGATATCAATTAAAATTATTGGTACTTGCTTTCTTAATTGTCTTCAACTAGAAACGTTTCATGTTCTGCAATTTATTGTTTAAGTGTAAAAATATAAGATGAAATTAATGATATTAATAAATATCAAATTTTATATGGAATATATTGTAATTCTTACCAAATATGGAGAGTAGTTTTCTAAAATTAGTTGACTTAACTATGATTATGATATTTGTTAATATAATATAATCTTGACCGGTAATGGAGGGGAGCCAAATCCCTTAATTAGTACTTTGACTTGGCAACTTTCCTTAATGATCTTAGATTTCTTCCTTGATCTTTATAGCATTTTTTTGACTGAATTTTCCTACAATATTAATTTAGTTAACATTAAAATCTTAGCCCTAACATATAATATTGTCGACTCATATTAATTAAGTTCATTGAAATAACATGATCGATGATGATTCGTATATCATATTCTAACTTATTCAAACACTAAGACATTATAAATTGAGATAAACATAATGTATTAATTAAGTTTGTTTAAAGTTCAATTTTTTTTTTTCTGTAGGATTGCCGTTCTGAGAGTCGAATAATTATTTTGACAACTATTTTTTAAATTTTGTTTTTAGTCTTTTCCAAAAAGAATATCATCTTTTCATAATTGAAAATAATTAAATTTTAATTTTTTTACTTTAATAAAATAATTTATAATCACAAATAATAGACGACTATTTTAGACCGTAAATTGATTGCTTTTTTAGTATAAATATCACCTTTAAGTAGGTTTTGTTTTAGCAAATTCCTTGGATAAGAGCTTTCTACAGTCAATTGGGTGGGACGTTAGATTTGACTACTGAATTGGACCAACTCCATGTATGTCGGATACAGTAAATTAACCACACCGGACTCTAAACTTTTGGGTAGTAGGGGGCTAGGGGCCCTCAATACTCCGTTCGTTTCAATTTATTCGATTATCTTATGATCTTAAATTAAAAATACGTTAAATGTATCAAAATGTTCTTATATCTTGTAATGTCAAACATGTCATATAAAAAGTTGAAAATTAAAGAACTGTTAAATGGAATAAAAGCAAAAAATAAGGTCAAATAAATTGAAATGCAATGAGTATTTCGTTTGAAAGAAGTATTAAAAACATCTCTAAACTCGGCACAAATTATTAGTTTGATACTTGAATTCTTGACAGTTTTGAAAATATTTCTTTACTTGACTAACTGAACTTAAATATATCTCGCTCTTGCAACACGACTGAAATACACCATTAAATTCTCGCCAAGTTTAAAAGAGTGTTTTCAACACTTCTTTCGGCTTTTTATTAAGAGAAACATGCTCCTACAAGAGTTTGAGACCACTTGTTATGTCATGTAGCAGATTGGGAATGTCAGTAAGTTTAGTTAATCAAATTGAAAACTATTTTTAAGACTATCACTAGTTCAAAAATAAAACTAATTATTTGCGCTAAATTTAGAGATATTTTTAATATTTTTCTCATTAGGTTTTCGTGCGATCAAATCCAATGCACCAAATTTTATTTTATTTTTATTTTTCACCCGGTGTTCGGAGCTCACATTGGAGCCCCGACTAAATTTAGATCGCACACTACATGACCCATTCAGGGGTGGCGCTCCCAACAAAATTTTCTCTATATCCAAGACTCGATCTCAAAATCTCTAATTAAGAGTGAAACAGTTCCGCTACTGCACCACAACTGATCCAATGTATCATATTTAGGGCCTAACAACTCTAAACTTTGAGTCCAAAATCCAAGGCCCCATGGCTATGCAGACCGTACAAACAAACCCATTGTCTCGTCCACATCAAAACTAGGCAAACCACAAACGGGTCGAATTGCTAACACACTCAGATCCGTGGGCCTCACTGCTCCAACCACTTTAGACGGTCATAATATTTTGGGAAAATTGTACATAATAACAAATATTTAAATTAAAATAAATTATATAGCTATTGTTTCATTTATTTGTATTTCGCAGTAAATGTTACACAATTTTTGCCATTTGGTTGGGACTCGCGCATTTATAAAAACGGAAGATTTATTTTTATACAAATTCATTCCCTATCTTTTCTCTCTCATTTTCTTTCAATTTCCCCTAAAATCTCTTCCCAAATCAGTTTTTTTAATCAGTTGGGGCCCACACATTTTAAAAAACGGAAGATCTATTTTTATACAAATCTGTTAGCTATCTTTACTCTCCCAGTTTCTTTCAATTTCTCCTAAAATCTCTCCCCAAATCAGAATTTTTAAAAAAAATTATATATAGTTTCCACTAATACAGATTTTAATTATATATGATTTTTTAAAATTATAATATATAGTTCCACTAATAAAGATTTTTAATTATATATATATATAGAGAGAGAGATTTCACTTATACATATATATATATACATACACAATTGACAAGCCCAATACAAAGAACATATACATATACTATTTATAGCTAATACAAAGGGCCTTCAAGCATCCGAAATACGTCGGGATTGAAAATGACATAGCGTTCCTGATAGAAAATGACGACTCCTTCAGAAAAATAAACTTATTCAAGTTCTTTTTCCCAAAGAAGTCCCGCTCCGACCACCCGACAAGTCATCTACTGAAAAGGACCCTCCCCGCAGTCCGCCCTTCCTTGAATTATTCGGTCATTCAATACTTATTGAATACAAAGAAGAAAATGCATTTCGACCCCGTCGTAGTTCTCAATCATTTCGTGGCACCGGGCGTGGTTGAACCATCTACGATGGGGGGAGCTAATGCACAGGGAAGAAGCTTAGATAAAAGAATACGTTCTTGCATCGCTTTTTTTGTAGAAAGCTCGACCAGCGAGAAAAAGTAAGCGGAGCGAAAAGGATTTTCCATGAGATGGGAAATGAAAACTATTTTCCCCACACGAAGTTTGTGAAAATTTTATTTATATACAGATTCCACATATATATATGCATGCATATACAATTGACAAGACTAACACAAAGAACATATACATATACAAATAACAACTAATAAAAATTTGTATTTATATATAAATTCCACACACACACACACACATATATATATATATATATACACACACAATTGACAAGCCAAACAAAGAACATATACATAAACCATTTACAACTAACACAAAATTTAATTTATATTTTGTTTTTTAAAAAATGTATACAAATTAAAGGTATAAGAATTTGTATAAGTATATATTCTTTTTTTGTTGTATAAAAGAAAACTCCTTATATACCACTGATGAAGAAGACGTAGAAGGAAAGGAATCCTATTACAATGTAATGTGTGTAGTTTAGCGATTTTTTTTTGTAATAGAAATTACCTCCTTTTTATTTTTATTTTTTTAAATCAAATTGTATATAAAAAAGGAAGGAATCCCGAAATATACAGATTAACAACTCCATAGCAAACATAAAATTTGCTATGGAGCGCAATTATACAAACTATATCTATAGCATATAAATATAATTTTTATCTTTGTTATACCTAAAATTTACTATAATATTTTCCCGTTCACTTTTACTTATTATCTTTAATATATTAAAAAAATTGTAATTATTTTTACAATCTAATACTAAATACTATCGATTAATATAAATATTATATTAAAATAGGCATATTAATCAATTTTTTTAATTAAGTGATGTGCAAGTTATCCAAAATGGATAAGTAAAAACAAAAAGACAATTCTGTTTTTATTCATGAATTTTTTCCTTCAACACTTGGAAACTAAAATATATGTCACAGTGACTGAAACTAAAGGGATGCCATACCGAAAGGCAGCCTAATTCGAATTCCACATATAAAATTTAAAGTTTATAAATTTTATAACGATTTTAAGATAATATTACTATAATAAATGTGTTGGTGATGAAATATTTAATAATTCTTTTAATATGTATAAAATTTTAGCATTCTATAAATTGTAGTTTTTTAATACACTTATTCAATGGTAACTAAAAAATTAATAGTTACTTTCTGAAAAATTACATATATACAATTTATTCAAATTCTTAGCTTCTGAATTATATTATGTATAAATTCTTACCTCCCTAAAATATATCTCCTAGTTATGAGAAAATATTATCTCACCTAGGATTACTACCATATAATTTTTCTAAAAATATCTAAGAATTTCTTATCCATCTACCGCATAATTCTTCCATAAATTTCAAGAATCTCTCAAACATTTCGCTTCTCTATCTTTAAAAAAATAATTAACATAATAATATAATAAATATTGAACAAAATATATTATATATTAACACTACGCGATATAATAGTGAACATGATATAAAGTATTTATATAATATATAATTAACATGATATACTATATATTAAACATATCCAATAATTCTTTTTTATTAATAGATAGTATTTTTAGTATTAGAAGAGAAAAAATGTAGGGACTAGTTGATTTTATTAAATATTTTTCATATTGAATTGACTTAAAAGGAAGAAAAATACATATATACATATCATTGAACAAATACTTCACGATGCATATGGTAATCTCAATAGTAGATTTTTTTTACAAATACTAGCCCAAAATAGAACAATATATGCATTCAATGAGAAACATGACAATGAAAATCTAGATTTAATGATATTACTCTAAATAATATGATATTTAACCTATATAAATCATACGAAAACAATTTTTTCATTACCAACGATTACGATTATTAATAACTAGTTGAAAACTATTTTAATTTGGTGAAGACCAAGTTGCATATTGTCAATGGTTATTTTTTATAAACTATAATTAGTAGTAATAAAGGTGCCTCTAAAAGACACAATATCATTAATTTGATGCAAAACCTAGCTAGTAATTTTTTTTTTAAAACAAAATAATAATTATGTGTATTTCCAATTTTTTAAAAGAATTTTATATAAATAATTAAATCACAAAAATAAATTAAAGAGAAATGTGATACCAAAAATTCATACAAAATAGGAAACCTTAGTAGGTTAGTTGATTTGTAATTTCCTCTCCATTTTTCCTATCTCAATTTTTTTAATTAAAAAAGATATTCATACAAAATCAAATACTAATTAAATCTATAATTATTCTCTACCCTCATTTTTGCCTAGTTATAATAATTATTTACAAGTATATGTTTGCTTAGTTACGTAATTTATCTTAAATTTACTTTGCGACTGATAACTGTATAATAATTCCAATTTCTAAAGGCCCATAGATTGGGTTATATCGAGGCCCATATTTAGCTTTGACTTTCACTACTGTTGCTCCACTTTTAGCACAGATTACTGGCTGATCTACCAAATTTTTTAATTGACATTTTGTAAAATCAGAGCAACCAAATTAGGAATTTTAATTGAAAATATAGTTAACCCGAGTTATTGGATTAACAATGTGAGAACAATCGATAAATTTAGATTTCAAGTGTCATTAATACCAACTTCATATATGCCATAGCCACTCATTAAACTGAAAAAGGATTAACAATTAGTTTGTTAGGATCAAGCAGTGGCGGAGACAGAATTTTCATTAAGAGGTTCAAAAAACATAAATAAGCACGCTAATATTATCCACATATAAATAAATCGGATCGGATATAAGTAAGTAGATAAAATTCAATTCTATGTCAACACAACATAGGAAGTAATAGCAGCAAGCTAAAATGTGATGAAACATAGGAAGTAGCAACAAGCTAAAATGTGATAAGAAAATACCCTGACTCGAACTCACGCAGCAGAGAAGATTTGACAGAATCTTGAACCCAGTTTACCACTAAACGAAGCCTTTAACTTATGCTAAAGGGGTTCATTATTAAATATATACTTGCAAATCAATAAATTGATCCTATATATATATAATGTAATTTTCCGATGAAGGAGGTTTGAATGAACCCTCTGAGTTCCATGTAGCTCCGCCCCTGGGATCAAGTGTTTATCATCATGCCAAAAACTATAATCGATAGCAAATACATAACTTTATTACTTAACTAAGTCTACCAAACAAGCGTCATGTTTGATCATGATTCAGACCCGAGCCATCCTAACCCCTTGTGGGCCTTGTCATAGACAAAATATTGTCATCATCCGATATATATATATTCTTGCTGCTTCCAGCTAGGGGTAGATGAACAATTAGAAGAATATTACTTATTGCCAATTTACACAAAAGTGAAAGTAATATACAAATTAATAATTATCAATGATAGACGCTTATGTCTGATCAATCTATAATACATATATATGTATATCTACCGATGAAGTAAAAAAAAAAAATCATCCCATCAAACATACAAGAATCTTACCCCACAAGCAAACACTAATTAATTAAGACATGATCTACACAAACTCAATACACATAGTCTTTTTCTTTAAACTATTAGTGGTTTCCTACTTTTAATAATAACAATAATCATTGACTATTCATATAAAAACCAAGCTATTTTCATCATCAAATCACATGTTCCCAATGCTCGAATGCACTCCTCGATCCATCTTGTAAATTTGGATCTTCGAAATTCATGTCCAACAAGAACCCATACTCATCATCATCCTCAGCCATTGCATCGTTCGATTGAGGTTCCTTCATTTCTTGAGACATTAATTGAAGATAGCTACTTTGGTTGTTGTTTGGTTCCAATAAATCAAACAACTTCTGGCTTTGATGACCAACTTGGCGTTGAGAGAAGGCGGCGTAAGGCAAAGCAATATGGGACTGATCCATATTGGTAGAAGAGTTGACACCAACCTCGTACATGTTTTGCGTGTTATTATTGTTGTTCTCAGCTTTATTAGCTTTGTGAAATACTCGACATAACACCCAATCTTCCTGTTCAATCATCATCATAGATACAAATTTAGTAATGTCGATAGGTGTTTTATATACTAGGTAAGAAAACAGTTTATGAATTTACTTATATGTAGCTAAAATGTAGCCAGCAGACATTCTTTTGCCCATCACTTTATGTTTCCCCCTTTTTTAGCTAGGAGGTTTCTATGAAATTTCTTTTGCATAGACTTTTGTCACTTTTCACGTATGTAGTAGTACATGATGGAAAAGCTTTGTTTTCAAATTTTAGTGTCAAGACTAAACTAGATAAATAAATTGAAATGAAAGAAAGAATTACCTTAGGGGGTATATGTGGATTTTCGAGGCGGAATTCATGCATGATCCAACCAGTTTTAATTCCATTAGGAGCTCTATTCATGTAGAAAACTAGAGTTTTTCTCATCCCTACGATCGTACGAGTTTTCGGATCTACAACCGTCCGATCTTTGCCGGTCGCTTTCCAATAACCAGAAATTGTGGCCCGATTTGTACGAAAACCAGTAGCGTATTTCCGATCTCGAAAGCTGAAGAAGTACCATTCACTCGAGTTCAGCTTTGCCACCTCTAATTTATCCAAAAACATCGATCAAACGTTCAAATAGTCAATCAGCTAAGCTATTAAAACTATATATGATATGATGGAGAGTGGAAGATATCATGAATATAGAGAAGAAATTAATAATTAGATGGATCCATAGAGGTGCACATGACAACTAAGAACATAATTAAGGATGATATTAGTTGTGTTCATGCAAGTAAATTCAAATAATATTGTTATAAAAGATTTTAGCTTAAGCTTTTTGGGCCAAGCACATGAAATTATTATGTAGTGAAATTTTATTCAAGTATTTTTTTTTTGCCTGTTTTGATATCAAAGTATGTGATTATCACGTCTAAAAAATTATCTGATTAAAAAAGACATACTTTTATTACTTTGACCCCATCATCACTAGCTTGTAAGACAATGCTATTAGCTAAAGTGACGTAGCAAGTTGGGTATTAGTCACAATAGATTCTCTAGGCATGTTTCCTCTTTAGATAAACCTTTTGAGAAAGTTCATATGAAAGAATGGAAAATGAGTTTTAGCCTTTTCTTCACAATAGTCTAATTATTTAGATATGGGTGGGCAATCCAACATAATAATAATCTTAACCAATAAAATTAGGAGTATTATCTAAAGCAAGAACTCTTTCTAATTTATACACTTGTTTTGTTTTCTTCAATTAACAAAATCCAGAGTCCTTAAGATTATATTTCTTATTTGTCGTTTCATGTGAATATATCAATTAACTATACGTGCAAGAGAAAGTGAATGACATATATATATTTGATGAAATAATATCATGGGAAGTAAGGTGGTCAAATGAAAGTCTAACTGGATCAAAGGTTGTGGTGTAGTGGTGGAAATGCTTTACCCTTAATCAGAGATCTCGAGTTTGAGCTCTGGGTATGGAGAAAATCATGTTTGGAGTCCGCGATCAAAATTTAATCGGACCTCTAATGCGGAGCACAAAATTTAAGAATGAAAAAAAAATCTTCTAAATTTAAAATTTTAGAATATAATTTGTTTGAAAATCATGAAAATTTATTTATGAATTTTCAAAGAAACGTCTCTATCGCTCTACAATGGTGTAAACATATACTCCTATCATTTCTTACATGAAACTTCTCTAGAAAGAAATCTATTATTATGCTGCGTCACAATTGTATTTCATAAGCTTCATAATTATTTTTGGAATAGGTGGATTGATTTATCATGAACCGCTTAATATGCATGAACAATAAATTTAAAAACTATACGATAAATACTGCTATATTAAGTTGCATTTCTTCTCGTGTTATCAAAAAAAAAAAAAACATCTTTTCTTCTCCATCACAAAAAATATCCTATTTTTATAGCTAAATTTCCGCAGAATCTGCATGTGAACCAAATCCATTAAAACCTGAATTGATGTTATTTACTCCAGAAAGCAATCATCATTTTCTTTCAAACTTATCTCCTTCAAATCTCTATAGTACTTAAAAAGGGATAATTTCAAGAATATACTAAAATAGGACCTTAATTACCATAACTAGTAGTAACTATATTTCATTTCAAAACATGGTAATTTTATTTGTTTTTACAAAACATATACAACCTCCATAGTAGTCAATTAGATTGTTTACGTTTTCACAATCTTTATTAACTCAACTTGTTCTCCCTACAATTCACTTTGATCCTACTAGAAACTTGGGCTTTATGAACATGGATGGAATTTTCAAAAATAAATTAGACACACGTACACTTGATATGTCAATGTCATGTATGTACATATACGAAATACAATTATTCACTAGCTAGACCACCACTCATTTCATCATGGGACATACACTTGACTTACGTACATCGTATATCATTGTATGTCTTATGTATTGTCACATGGCCATGTATATAATACTGATGCACATGGCATATATTATACGATAAAGATACGCGTTCCACCATTATAATGTAAAAATCATTTTCATATAAAAATAAAGAGAAAAAGTGGAAGAAGAAGAAGAAGAATGTTACATAAAATTCTTTCATAGTTCATTATTCATTTCTAAATTGAATCCAATCATGGATTTGCTAGCTTGATATTTGAGAAACAAATTTAAGAAGAAGATATGATATCCATTGAAAGTTTTAAAGTTCGAAAATCAAAATTCATTTCTAAATAAAAAGACCTTCATTAAAAGTTTTGTAGCTTAAATATCAAAATCCATAGTTTAAAATTATTGCTCTAGACCATTTTGATATGCTAAAAAATGTAAAAAGTGTGTTCTTTCTAACGTAATATTGAGATCGGTTAAGAATACGATTAAAAATAATAAAAAGTGTGTTCTTTCTAACGATTTAAGGTTTTAAATGAGATGATCACACTTTAACATAGTATCAGAATCGATTGAGATCAAATTTCATCCCAACCATATCAAGAAGATAGTCACACAAGGAAAATATAGAAGAACTACGCAAGAGAGAGAAAAAAAGATTATTTAAAGTTTTATAAAATTTAAAGCCTAAAATCAAGTGCTATATATTCTGAAAAATCTCCTATTTAAAAGCTAAATTTCCGTGAATCGAATCCATTAAAACCTGAATTTTTTTTAATTTACTCCACAAAGCAACCATCATTTTGTTTCAAACTTATCTCTATAGTACACAATAGAGGAGACAACATCAAAGAAAACAACAATAATAATAAAAAAAAAGTCCTAAAGATTCTTAAAGATATATATTTAATTAGGAAAAAGAAATTCAAATTCATAATTATATATTATAGTTTAGCATTATCTTCCCATGAATAAAAAAAAAGTATATAGAGTATCTCTTTCTTTTGTACCATAAAAAATTCAACAAAAACGTCCGTTAAAGTCACTTTTTTGCAACTTTTTCATCTAATCATGACACTACACTATTTTGTGTAATGATAATCCAATTTCTATCACTCAAATTCTTTTTCGTTTTACATGTCACATAAGTATCAAAATATCCAACAAGATCAACATATAGTACATATACATATATAATTTTTCGACAAAAACAAGGTAGCTCCACCCCTAAACGAATGTAATTCCTCGATAACTTGAGAAAATCACGTATAATTCATAGAAGGAGATGAAGAAAAAGGAGAAAGAGATGTAGAAATGAGTAAATTACCAGGAAGTTGCCATGGTTCACATGTATGAAGATCGATTTCGATTAAAGTACCTTTAAGAACATCTTCATTAGCAATTTTCTTGAAGAGATAATGGCAAACTAATTCTTCATCACTTGGATAAAATCTAAATCCAGGAGGAAGTGTTGCACCAATATCTCTTAAACCCATATGTAGGGATAGAGAGGTTTTATATTGTAAAGGAATAATGTTTTTTTTGTTAATAGCTTATAGAGCTAGGGAGTATTAAATTTTTTTTGTTTGATAATAAATTAATACAAAGAAGGAAAAAGGTATGTAGTTATATATAAAGAGAGGGAAGTGCCATTTGCCACTTGGAATTTGTTATATTATTGTAGCACCTTATGCTTGTGAAGTTCGTTATTGTTTTTTGTTGGGACCTACAATGAAAACCAAAGCTACAAGAAATCTTCATTTAATTAATTGTGGGCATAATAATAAGTAAAGAAATTCAATTAATGAAAACCTTAAGAGGAGTACTATACACTTTTATTAAGGAAAATATTATTTTTTTTAAAATAAGTTGGGTTCTTATATTTTTTTCGTATTCGGTAAGTAAGTATAAAAATATTATCGCTAGAATATTTTTATGTAATCAAGCAAAACACCATCGTGTGGGAGGGGGTGGAGAGTGGATTCTCGGTAGTGGCGGGGTTGGGTGGGTGGGGACGATACAATAAACATAAAACGTTACTTATAGAACTTGTTTTCCGTACTTTCATTAAAGAAGTCATTATATTCATTTTTAAGGAATTTAGTTTTTAGAGAATATTTTTCAAAATATTTATGCGAAACAATTATGAAAATAAAAAAATATTTTCTTTCGTACCGAATACACCCTTTTAAGTCGGTCCAAATCCAGCGGACAACCTCTCCAAAATACTCCTTTTTACCAAATTGATATACATTCAAATTTGTACATAAATTCATAACCTATGATTAAGTCAGAATTCTCATACAACATATGTAATATATATGTAATGACTCGAAATGTCATTTTTAATTTTTTTTGTAAAATTACCATCCTGTCCCTCACGATAGTTGTCCCGAGTCATTTTTGATTAGTCGGTGAAGTTGGTTTGAAAATTTTGAACTATTCGATAACTATAGTTACTTAATTGACAAGTATTATTAAAAAAATTCTTTTAATTTAATTGGTGGTTAATGGGCCAAATTTATAATTTATTTTTTTCCCTATATATTAAAATAAGTTACTAGGATTTGTCACTTTTAATACATAATTAATTTAGAAAAGAAAATAAAGAGAAGAAAGAAACTAACATGTGCATCGGCGGCACATAGACGCAAAGAGGAACGGAGAACATAAGGTCATCAGGTAATCGTCCAAACCTTTGTATTGTTATATATATATGATGGATATCATATCATTATTTTTTTATTATTAGTATAGTTGATTGTTAAAGAAAAAGGAGAAACAATTAAGTGGGTTTTAAGTTAGAAGAAGTGAAAATTTATTTACTGTACATGTCATCTTTTAATGGAGAAAAAGGGTGTTATGGCCAATTATTGTGTAATGATTTAGGACATGATTAGTCAATGATGATTAAATTAGTAAATAGAAATATATGGTATATCAATGTAAGGTTTTGAAACAGTAAGTGTTCTCGTGATTTTGTTCATAATTTACTTCGCTGTTTTTATTTTATTTTCTTATTATTACCATATGATGATTCAAGTTTTGATATATTGGTAATGTAATTAAATATTAGATGTAAGGTATTATGTGAATACCATTAGATTTAGAACATCCGATAAAATTGGGACTTTACCCTAGGCTTGGAATTTGGAAATATGAGAGTTGACAAGTAATTGTAATCAAGATTATGAACTTGATTTTAGGTTTGAGTGAGTTTTTGGGTCTAGACTAGACAAATAGTAATATGAGTGTTGTTAGTTTCGAAATCTTATTGTGATTCTTTATTTGAATAGATTGTATTGATTTGGAAGCCCAACGAAAGGAGAAGGCTCAAGTCCCGGAGTGATTGTTCGATTGTTTGAGGCAAGTGGATTTCTAAACCCTTGTTAAGCGCATAGAGTCGTGTATTTCCTTGTGGTATGTGTTGGGGAGTAATGAGAATTGGTGATGGGTTGACTTGTCCATGCTGAATAATTTTAATGATGGAAAAAGGGAAAAAAAAGTAATGTGATTAATTGTTGGTGTGTGATGTTTGAGAATGATTTGAAAGGCTTATTGCTTAATTGTTGATGTTGTATCACAGTTGTATTGTTGTGAATTGTGCATTGTTATGAAAATGGTCATCTCCTCATTATTTGTGTGAATATATCATTTGCATTGGTTCTGAGACATGGTTGTGATAAGTGTTATGTGATAAGAGGATGTACCATATCGAGGGACGTATCGCGCGCCGCGATGGATACTATATATCGAGGGACATATCGCGCGCCGCAATGGATATTATATATCGAGGGTCGTATCGCACGCCGCGATGGATACTATATATCGAGGGTCGTATCGCACGCCGCGATGGATGCATGGACAGATATGTCCCCCATGGGTCCCGGACTGAGAGACAACGGGTGTGTATCGTTAGGTCGACATGAATCACTATATTTGACATTGCATTTCATTTCATTGCACATTTTTATCATTAATGAACTTGATCTTGTGTGTTGCTGATCTTGTGAGTGCCTTTCTGTGGGAGTTGTGATTGATGATTATTGAGTTTGTTGTTGAGAATATGTAATTGTTAGAATGTTGTTGTTGAGCTGTGAGCTATGTAAATTATGAACTGTTAGGTTCGGCTGGTTTTATGCAGGTTGTAGTTGTGGAGGTTTGGTTGGGGTGTAAGGAGTACCCGTATTCTATTCCCTTAGTTTGTGTTTAGAAGTTTACTTGCTGGGTACCGTGTGGTTTGGTACTCACCCCCTTGCTTCTACATTTTTGTAGGTCACTAGCCTGGATCTTCGTGATACTCTCTATTCTCCTATTTTCCGAGGCTTCTTGTGGAGGTTTCTGAGGTAGCTGCTTGTCATTTCAGCGGACCTTCTTACTCTTATTTATGATCTTGTTCTATTCTAGAAACAATGTCATTTGAGACTTTTATCTTTCTTTCGATTCAATTGTAATACTTTAGAATCTTGTACACGTGACTACCAGGTTTTGGGGTTTTATTTTGAGTGGATTATGACTTCCGCATTAGTAGATGGTGTTAGTCTCTTTTTCTTGCTTTTACTTCCGCATTCACCGTAATAATTGAGTATTAGGCTGATTTGTCTTGGTGGGATAAGATGAGTGCCATCACGTCCATTTTTGAGTCGTGACCATATAACAACATTTTACAATTATATTTTCTTTGGGACCAATTTTCATATTATATTATATAATACTATATATTTTTTGTAACAACCTTTGTTAAAACACTCTAAAAATAGAGATAATTTCATAAACTTTTTTCAAGGATTGGTTTTGTTTCACTCATGTCATTTGTGATTTACGATATTATGCTTTATCTCTCTTGTTTTTTCTTTATTTGCAACAATTCTATATTTAACATACTTATTAATAATTATATAGATTTTAATAAAATGTGAGAAAATATTTCCTAAGGGATATTAAAACAATATAATGTCTACAAAATTAATAAAATAATAAAATATATTAGAAAGGGCATACTAGTCATGTCACATTTTAAAAATATTATTAACAAGTATGTTAATTGAGTTGTTATAAATAAATCAAAATAACAAAGCTAAACTAATATCGTCAATCAGAAAGAAATTCAATGAAATGAACTCAAACTGGAAGAAAGATCTCTAAAATTATCCCCTAGAAAATATCTAAACAAACGAAATCGTTAACAAGAGTTCAAATGTATATCCCTTAGGTGGGGTGAGGTAGAATTGCATGATTAATTAGGAAAATTGCAGAAAAAAGGAACTATGTTGAAAGTGAAAAACCTAACAACCTAATCCAAGAGACCATTTTTAGTAATCCTTTGTACCGGGAATGTTGAGTCGCTCACGGAATCATGGATATATATTTAAGTTCATACCTCTCTAGTGGATTTAGGCAAGTTTATATTCGTTACAGTACGAGATATTTAGTGATGACATTTATTGTCGTAAGAATATTTAGCGATAATTGAGTTAATGTCATTACATCTAGAATCCTTAAAGCCTTTATCAACATTTATATAAGATTTTGGTTATAAGTACCATACTTATTATTGTCACTAAATATAATATAACGACGTCTATATTATTGTCGCAAAATCCTTTATTTGTTTGTATTGCTTTACTATAATAATATGGAAAATTTTACACCACGTGACTATATAATTTAGGAGTTTTAATTACAAGACATTTTTTAATTACCCTACATAACAAAACTTGTTCATTTTGTAGCAACTTAAGGAAAAATATGTGTACCCCGTGATTTCAGATTTCGATTTTGATATTTACCCTTTCTATCGGGAGTCGCTAAAGTCTTTAGCGGTATTTATACAGAGTATTAATTATAAATATCTATATTTATTATTGTTGACAAATATTAATATACTGATAATTATATCACTAACACTTAATAATTATTACAAAATCCTATATTTATTTTAGTGCTACTATGATAATATCGAAAATTTTACACCATGGGACTATATAATTTAGGAGTTCTAATTACAAAACATTTTCTAATTACCCTACATAACAAAACTTGTTCGTTTTGTAGCAACTTAAGGAAAAATATGTGTACCCTTTGATTTTAGATTTCAATTTTGATAAATCTTATCCCTCCCAATCATCCCTTTCTAAGGGTGTTGTTCTCGTCATATGAATGTATTGTGCACATGGATACATGAAAGTTAGAAACACATATGACCTACATATAATATACAATATACAAGTGACATATGATATACAAATAGTCTATTTGATTCAACTTTTAAAATCTATTTATTTTAAAAAGTACTTCTATTAAGTAGTAACTAGTGTTTGGTTAATCAATTTGAAACTCTTTTACCAATACCAGAGTAGTACCCTATGCTTGGCCAACATGCCAAAAGTTTTTTTCTTAGGGAAAAGCAATTTTTTTAGGAAAAAATATTTAAATACAGAATTTATTTTACTATATTCTCTAAAATTTCCTATCATTTGAAAAATTACAAATTTTCTACTTTACGCGATGGATTAGTCGGATACATCACTTTACGCGATGATCGGTCGGATACATCACTTTACGCGATGTATCGGGACATTGAGTGATGTATCCGAAATCGAGATGTGATGTATCAAGATGTTAAGGGATGTATTTGAAACTGGGACGCGATGTATCAGGACGTTTTGGGATGTATTCGAAACCATAACGCGATGTATCGGGACGTTTTGGATGAATCCGAAATTGGGACGCGATGCATCGGGACGTTTTGGGATGTATTCGGATTCCACCAAATTTAAGAGATTCTTGTAACTTAAAAAAGAGTAGGAATAGAATGTAATTAGCTCGTAACACTATGAAATTTGTGTAAAATCGTACCTCTATTTTTTAACTTTTGTTACTACTCAAAAGACTTTTTTTTTTTTTGGTTAAAAGTTTGGCCAAACATCTGAACTTCTAAAATAAGCTCTTTCTGATTATTATTATTTTTAACACTATTAGTTTGGCTTTCCAAAAATTTGACCAGACATACCATACATATGATATATGTATATATATACACAAGTGATGTATATGAGACTTATTTTTCATTAAGTCTAAAATTTTCATTCAAACCACACTAAATCGTTCCAAACTTTAGAGGTAAGCTCCCCAAAATATTCTCAAACTTTTGGAACAATATCGATCGTAAACATTTTATTTACTCTTAATGAAATATTTAATAGTCACACAAATATTTATGGTTTATTTAGATTACCAGTTTCAAAAGCCCTCATCATTTTATTCTTAAATTTAGTTTACTAATCAAACACTTTCAGATAAATTGAGACAAAAATAGAGAGTAATATACATTTAACTAATAGCATTAAAAAATCTCACTAGCAATATATATAATTTAAATCATTGACAAAATTCTTGACACAACATGCTAATCCCATTGGAATTAGATTAAGTAATAAGTATTTGCATTATCTTTAGGGGTTTCTAGAATATGGCTAGAGATATGAACACAAATTGATATACGTAAACAAGTCATAACCGCGTATTAATTAGTGGAGGAACAAAGTTTACTTTCTAAGAAAATTGCAAGTCAAAAGAGTCATAATTCTCTCACATAAATATAGATTAGCTTACTAATCTTCACAAGCTAGATTCTTTAATGAAAATATATACTTCTATAATTTGGTCCAACACTAAATTTAATTTGAAATGTCCAAAATAAATTTAAAATCAATCAACTTAGGTCCTTTGATATGAGGCACATTGATGTTGAATTAATGCTAATAATTCATATAGGATAGAAGAATTAGCTAAGGAAGACAAAGTTGGTCATTTTCTCCTATGTCGAAGACATGATTGTTAGAATTTAAAGGAAGTAATTATTGAAAATGGGCCACTATACTTTGTACGGATTTATCTCACCAAAATAAGCCTCAAAAGCGCGTATACATTAAGCACTGAGTAATACCTTATAAAGCTATTTATATTCCTTTTCATGTTCTGTCATCTAGCTTGTATTCTTCGTATATCATTTAATGAAATTACGTTTCTATTTTCTCATCAATCCAATCTTTGTTCACATTTTCTCGTTTTTCTTATCAATGAATATATCTCACCCACAATTCAGTTTTCACGGTTTAGTTAGCTCCTATTTCACTTGCCGATACTTTAGAAATCACTTTTGTTTTGTTTCAACGTGAGATACTCTAGAGGTCTCATCTTCAAAAGCTTGTCAGCTTAGAAAATTCTTGTCTTACTTGATGTTATAGGCCAATGGGAAGATCTCGATCTTAAAAACTAGTCTAATAGGGGGAGAACTCATTTAGCTTATAAATTCGTTGACGTTTCTCTATTTATCTGATGAGGAATAACTGAAACATAACATTAGGGGTGTACAAAATCAAACCGCAAAATCGAATCAAACAGCAAATAAAGTTAAATCGGAAAATATCCCGACTAATATTTGGTTTGATTTGATTTAGTATTGGAAAAAAAATCTAACTATACTTGGGTTGGTTTGGTTTTAACTAAAAAAAGTCAATCCTAGATCAAACCAACTCGACATTATAAATATAATTATTAAAATTTATTTTATACATAAAAGTATTTACTTTGATATTATTTCTAAATATTACTTATACTTTTTCATAATTTTTATCTTTGAACATATTTTTTCAAGTTTTTTGAGACTTGAAATTTTGAATGGTCCAATAAAGGCTATAGTCCATAGATGTTAGTAATTCTAATAAAGCTAATTCAAAATAAAATCAATACAAATGCTAACAAAAAAAATTAATTCAACACTAAGAATGACAATAATGTTGAATATTTGTTCTTTGGTTTAGACATTTAAAATACATAACCTAATTTTAATAATTTTTTAATGTATAATCATATAATTAATACTTATTAGACTTATTTTTGCATGATTTAATACTTAAATTATGATCATTTTCATTATGACTTATTAATTTGCAATATTTATTTATACGATTTCATTATTATTTTTTGTTGATTATTTTATTGTCATCACTCATCTCATATTTGTATTTTGGTTGGACTAGAAATATTTGGAGCAAAAGTTAATTATATGTTTGTATAAATATTTTGCCGGAAAAATTCAAAAATCCAAAAAAATCGAAGGTTTATTAGTTTGGTTTGATTTATAAATTTAAAAATTCTACACAAATGGTTTGGTTTGATATTTGAAAAACCCCGAGTTTTCATTAATTTAATTTGATTTATCAATTTTAAAATTCACCACTAATAATAATTTAGTTTAATATTTAAAAAGTCCGAACAGATCCAATCATATACACCCCTACCTTACATTATCCCCTTCCTCATCCTCCATCAATGGGTGTCACATAATTAGTTCAAACAAATACGTAGTTGGCAAATTATTATAAGCTCGATATAATTATGAAAATGACGACCAATTAATTGATTGTCTGTCACAAGATAGAATCATGATCATAAAATAGTTCTATTTATGTGAAGGATGGGACCTGAATAATACTTGGAAAGAATATTAAATCCAATAATAGAGGCAAGGGCTCTACACTAATAAATCAAAACATCATGTTGTGGAAAGGCTCGAGTGTTAAGTGTGTGATACAAATTAATTAAACTATATTATAAAGTCTTTTTTGCTTACTCATGAAAAGTTAAAAATTGTTGCCACGTATTTGTATTTTGCGGCCAATTTAAGGCACTTTCGCATTTTTCGTCACAAATCTTATCTGGCATTACAGCTTCAACGCAAAGTCATATGTTCATGAAAACCATTGTTCAAGAAAATTAGGCTTTTTTTATTTTATTTTAGAAAGCAACCTATAAAATAAAATAGTTATTTGGCTTCTTAAGTGATTTTTTGAGTTCTTTAGACATCATAGTTAAATCATTTTATAGTTATCAATTATCGTGCATGAGACTGTTTCATATTTAATAAGAGGTCTTAGGTTGGAGTTCTAAGAGTAGAAAACATCTTATTGGGAGACCCATTTCCGAATGGATCGTGGAATGCGCATTTCGAATTTAGCAGGGCTCCAATTTAGACTCTTATTTTTGAAATTAGGCCGCCTAGATATTTTGGAAGAATTATGAAGTACAAAAGTAGGAATTTGATTATTATTATTATTATCGCAGAAGGACGTCAACATACTTTTCGATCTTAAGATTTCAATAGGAAGATAGAAAAAATATAGGCGACTCGAACTGAAATTAATTAAAACAAAAATTTATGGAATAATATGACATACTCATCGATGATGTAAAGTATTTTTACACTGTAAATCATCTTTACCTATATATTGTGCTCCATGCGGTAAAATTAGGGGTTAGTGCCCTTCGTTTTAATTTATATGTTAGTTTGATTGGGACACGGAATTTAAGAAAGTAATGAAGATTTTAAAGCTAATTTGAGGTTTTTCAATTGATTAAGGGATACGAGTGACAAATATAGTAACAGTGAGGGTAAAAACAACTCCATTTTAACAGTAACGAGAAAGTTAAGAGATATTTTTGACCATTTTTCCTAAACTAAAAAGGGAAAAAGGACAAATATACCCTTAAACTATCGTAAATGGTATACAGATACCCTCCGTCATACTTTTGGGACATTGGTACCCCTGCCGTCCAAAAACTAGAGCATATATGCTCTTCACTCTAACAGAAGACTAAATAGTGACACATGGCACAATCTTATCCGTTGATCCGATATTTAATAAATGTCGGGTCTGTGGATAAGATTATGACTCGTGTATATCCGTTAGTATAAAGGGTATATATGCTCTAATTTTTAGACGGCAGGGGCACCAATGTCCTAGAAGTATGACGGAGGGTATCTGCATACCATTTATGATAGTTCGGGGGTATATTTATCCTTTTTCCAAGTAAAAATAGGTATAATATACCAAAATATTTTTAATTTTATGGCCTTAAACCTGTCTCGTGCGATGTAGCCTATACGGATAAAGAAAATAAGATAAATAAATTTAAACTAATAGTTTGTTCTTTCGCTCGCTTTTTTTTTTAAAAAAAACTTTTTTGTTGTCAGACCCTTTAATTGACAGAAATAAAAATGAAGCAGAAATTATTAATGCTTTCGGAAATATCGGCCAACTTTAGGATAGAGAATTTGAAAATATAAATAAAAGAAACAGAAAGTTTATTGCTGATTGCATTATTAAAAATCCGT
Organism: Solanum etuberosum; assembly: GCA_029582245.1. NCBI lineage: Eukaryota > Viridiplantae > Streptophyta > Magnoliopsida > Solanales > Solanaceae > Solanum > Solanum etuberosum. The sequence continues at coordinate 5,699 of JAJONR010003488.1, read as the reverse complement.
CAATTAAAATAAATATCAGAGAAAAAACAATTATGCAATTTCTCATAATTATTCTGATAAAACAGATCCACCAAAATCCAGCTATTTTCTTGATTTTTATCCCTATAAAACATTAATGCCACATTTCTTAGATTCTCACTCATGATTAACAAGACACAAACATATTAAAAAAAAAAATTATTTCTACATTATTAATATTCATTTTTGTGAAAGCATTATGTCTTTATTTGTCTATGTTTATAATATATTAAGATTAATGAACATATACACCCAATTAAAAAAAATTATTCACATAGTAAGTAAGTAATACAGTACAAATTATTTTTTGCCTTTTTTGTCATGTCCCATAATTATAAAGAATAATATATGATTCTCTAGCTCCATTTGTTTTCTTGTATAAGTTTTGCATGGCAAGAGAGTGCAATTAATTGATACGTCGAATTAATAGGGGTCCAGGCCAAACCCCTCATCATTATCGGAGGTGAAAGCCTGGGTGGATGGTTTCTATATAATAAAAAAAATGATACGTCGAATCTATAATGATTTTTTATATTCCATATGTATTTTTTGTTTGATTCTTTAATATATTGATTTAATCCTACTTTGTTTTATTGCGTATCGTTTGTTCTATTAATGATCTTCCTCAAATTCATAAGCAATTAATCATCACCTGGCCACACGTTTGTAACTTTGCATGACAAGACATGCAATTAATAGGTGTATTCGATTCGCATCTAAATTATGATATTCGATTCTCTTCGTAGCAGGGGAGGAACTAGACAGGATCGAGGATCTTTAATGAAAAATTACATTGTTTAATTTATATATATAAAATTAAAATTATTTAATAATATTTATTTATTGATTTAATGAAAGCTCACGAATGAAAATTATTTAATTTTAAAGAAACTTTACTTAATTATTATATAAGTGCAATTATATTCATTCTCTTCTACATATGTTATGAGTTATGCTATGTAGGTGGTTCGTTGGGACAAGTTAAGTCATCGAGTGCTGGTCTCGTTTAGGTCCATAGAGTACTTATTGATGGAAGGAGGCTCTAAGCGATCACAATAATCGGATATCAATTCTTGAAATTCTTGGTCATCAATATCCCCGATAATACCCTTTGAGTTGCTTTAACATTCAAAAAATATAAAGTAAAATGGTCAATTGGTTAGTAGGGATAAACGTTGCTTCCCTATTAATAGTGTTATTACCTAGTAATACTAGTCATTCTAATTTGATAAATTAAAAGGCAGTAAAATAACCGGTTATAAAATAAAATAATGATAGTATTAAAACTTTTTGACTGCATCCACTACATATATATAAGTGACAACAACCAGGCAGGTCATGGTCGACATGCCTGCCTGGCAGCTGCACTGTTTTTCCTTTTTCGGTGGTTCTTCCGTTTTAATTTGTTTGTCTTATTTTTTAATTTTTTAAATATTTAAAAATTGTGTAAAAACTACTATAAATCATGATAATTGCCAACTTAAAATATAGAGAAAATACATTAAAAAAACCCTGAACTTGGCACGAGAACTTACTTTAGTACTTAAACTACACGGGTGTTTAAATACTCCCCTTAATATATTTGAAGTAAATTATTTTCAACCCTCCGAACACCAGCCCAGTTGAAGGTTGGGCGTTGTTATGCATGCGCGTTTTCATTCGTCCACATCGCTAAGTGTTTAAAAAATATCTTACCCGTTTTATATAACCCACCCGTTCCCAAAAAAGAATCCGACCCATTTCTAAACATATATCCCTAAATCTCCAACCCCCATTCTCATTCTCTGAAGGATTTGCTTTCCGAATTTGTGGTGTTTCTCGACGAAAATAAAGTTATCAGGTTAGTAATCTTCGTTTGGATGGTTGTAGCATTTGATTGAGTTTAGGATTTTCGTCAAGCTTAATTTTTTTAATCTTTTCAAAATAATAGATGAAGAAGAATAAATTTGAGTCTTACCTTTCGAAGAACAATTATTCCTTCAAAGATTCAACTTTTAGGTTTGAAGAGCTAAGATTTGAGATGAATCAAGAAAAAGATAATAAATTAGGTCACCATTTTTGGATGATTGAGTTGGTGAGGGAGAAAGGAAATTAGGGTTCTTTGAATTTGAAGATTGTTCTTCAAATGGGTAATGGGTCGGATATTACCGTTGGAGGGCCAAATTTGATTATTTTTTAAAAAAGTTAAAAGGTAAACAATGCGCTGTTCTAAGTTGTATCAACACGCGCACTAGGCTTATGTTCGGAGGGTTGAAAATAATTCACTTCAAACATGTTAAGGGGGGTATTTAAACACCCGTGTAGTTTAAGTACTAAAGTAAGTTCTCGTGCAAAGTACAGAGGGGTTTTTATGTATTTTCTCTAAAATATATGTAAAAATACATATAAAAAATTCGATTGATTCATAAAATTAATCTATCTGTGTCACATAAAATGGGATAAAAAAAGTAACATGTATTATTTAATTTGGAAAACTACATACAAGTATTGTAAATCTCAATAATTAACAACATTTAATTGACTCTTGAAATTCTATTTGTGCTACATACATTGGGATAAAAGAAGTAACATATATTATCAAAAATTTACATAAAAATTACTATAAATTACAATAATCATTTGTATATATTTTCTCTTAATTTAATAAAAATCCTGACCAATGTGGTCTTTGATTTTAAAAAAAATTACAATAATCAAAAGAAGTAACATGTAGTATTTAATTTGGAAACTACGTAGAAAGTATTGTAAATCTCAATAATTAACAACATTTGATTGACTCTTAAAATTCTATTTGTGCTACATACATTGGAATAAGAGAAATAATATATATTATCTAAAATTTACATAAAAAGTACTATAAATTACAATAATCAAAAGAAGTAACATGTAATATTTAATTGGAAACTACGTAGAAAGTATTGTAAATCTCAATAATTAACAACATTTGATTAACTCTTAAAATTCTATTTGTGCTACATACATTGGGACAAGATAAGTAATATATATTAATTAAAAATTACGTAAAAATACTATAAATTATAATAATTAACAACTTAAAATATTTAAAAATTATATTAAAATTTAATTGACTATCTAAATTCTATCTATGTTACATAAAGTGAGACCGAAAAAATAACAGATATTGGGCCCGTGCTAGCACGGGCACTTGTGTCTAGTATGTATATAAATTGCATACCTGGGTAACATTTGATGGTAGGGTGTCCATTGCTCCTTTCGATTCGGTTCGATTTGGTTTATCGGTTTTCTATTCTTAAATACGCTAAATTAATAATATATTTTTTTTATCTATTTTCGGTTTATCTATTTTGGTCCTTAACGGTTTGGTTTTCGATTTAACTAATAAGAAAATGCTTATAAACAAATATATGATTTCTCCAATAATTTAACGTGACAAGACAATAATGTAATGTAACTTTACAGAACGCTCATAAAACAGAAACAATAATAATTAACTTTAAAATTAGCTATACAAGTGCATTACGAAGAGAAATTAAGAGAAATAGAATTCTTACTTTAGGTTTTAACGTTTTGTATAATGTGAAGTTGTGAAGTGTGAATTGAAGGCTAAAGGACAAAAACAGTAATGAGTAAGGTACTGAAATTATATTTACTAATATTTATGTAGGGGTAAAGTTAGTAAACTACTACCATTTTAATGGATTATTGATTTACCCAACAATTTAATATTAAAAAGCCAAAATCGATCTGATTGTTTGCAACAAATTTTAAACATATGGAATAAATCAACCATAAGTAAAATCTGAAGAAACAAGAATATTTTATTGATAAATCAACAAGGGTACAATTCTATTCCTCCCTTGATTCTTCTCTCTTAAGATTTATCGATGATTCGAGGGTCGTTAGTGATGTATTTCTCAAACTTGGATGATTTGGACTTGATTTTCATAATTCGAGGGTCATTAGTGGCGTAGTTCTCGAAGTAGGATGATTTGGACTTGATCTTCATAATTCGAGGGGCTGACATATTTCTCGATAATTTGAATTTGATCTCTTTATAAATATTTCATGAATTTGCGGAATATTTGAGATGCATTTTCAAGAAAATATAGTACAATTTATATAGACATGAACCAGAGTTTAGGATTGAGTAGCCTCCAAGAATCCTAATTTGAATTGAATACACTTTGTAGAATCCCAATTTGAATTGAATACACTTTGTAGAATCCCAATTCGAATTGAACATGTCTTTTAAAGTCTTACAAAATTTCAATGTCTACACCGACTATCCAGTAATTATTTTTTATAAAACCACTAAAATTTTGTTAACCAATAACAAAAAACTAATATCATCTTTTTCGATTCAATTTATGGATTGGTTCAATTTTTCATACCCTTATTAGACAAGGAAAGATTTTCAAGATTTTTCTTGATAACAAAGATGTGTCTCACATTTTATGGGTACACATCAGACGTATATATTATTTCCTGTCATATTTATCCTAATAAAATTCTATTAAAATCATGTGAGCTAAGACGCAATGATTATGAAAAATAGGCAGGGGTATGGAGCTTTACTAGTAATTTAGGGGAAGTTAGGTTAGGCTTAAGTGGATTATGTTGGTGAATGAGTGACGGCTTCATATATATTCTTCTTATCTTCTTTGCAAACAAAACCAACTAAGTATTTTCTATAATAACATCTTTTTGTTTTTATTCGGTATTTGATACTTATATTAAAATTCGATTATTCTAAATTTACACGACATAAAATTTCATTTAAGAAAGTTCTCTCAATCGAGGCTTTCTCCATACTTAGAGTTCGAATTCAAGACTTTTAAGGAAGAAATAGATCTACACCACATCAGGTGATATTTGCTATAATAATCTGTCTATTACCAACTTTATTCACTTCCATAAGTCATGGGGTTCTGTGGGTCCCTCCCATGTCATCCTCAACATTTTATTTTTGAGAACTATATGTTATATATAGGAATCTTATTAACCATATAAATTTCATTGCTTTAAATCTAAAAAGTTCTTAAGCCACTGGGGTCATGACAACTCAGGACTGGAGTTCATATGTTCCACCAAAGTGTTGTCTTTGTTGAAAACATAATCATTCAAACTATGTGATATATCTACCGCATAAATAAAATTGTTATACACTTTAACATGATATAAGAGGAGGTTGAGGTTCTCGATTCACGTCCCATTGCTATCTATTACTTGTTTTATTCTATTTTAATTATTGCTTTAACTCAAAAAAAAAAAAAAAAAGATAAAGACACAAGAAGCTTCTAGATTATGATCGAAATTTCAGAGATACACCTTGATTAAAATAAGGTTCTATTACCCCCCTGACCCATTTTTTTTTTTTGTAATTTTGTATACCTTTTTGGTTTACGTGGCATCCAAATATCTCTCACGCGCCTCAACTACGTGGAGTCACGGAGTGTGCCACGTAAGCCAAAAGGTGTACAAAATTACCAAAAAAATGATTCTGAGAGATAATAAGACCTTAATTTAGTTAAAGTGTGTGTCACGCCCCGAGCCTACATCCTGGGTGGGACTGGCACTCGAGAACCATTGCTGGCCCCAAGAGAACCCTTGGCCTGGCTTACTTACTCAGCGGAAGTCTTAAACACAAGAAATAGTCTCAAAGGATAACTCATGCAAATGTCTTTAAGAAATATTAAACT
>JAJONR010003485.1:0-22464 GCA_029582245.1 Solanum etuberosum | reverse complement strand
CTCCTCAGTAACGGTCCTGACCATCTTCTGGTGTTCATTGAGCATGGTGCCATTTTCATATAATTGGTATTGGCCCGTAACACACCATTTGTTCAGCCTAGTGGCACTAGGGGCAGGCTCAGCTCTGGGAGGTACCGGGATGTCTCCTGAGCTATCAGCATCAGATAAAGAAATGGGACTGCCGCTAGAAATAGAGCCGGACTGCGACTCTCCTGAATGTGTGGCCTTCTCCTAAGACTGGGGGGCAGTGACCTCGATCTCATCACTCGTAGAAATAACCTGTTGAGCTCGCCTAGTAGTGCGGGGGGCAGTGGGGGATATCCTTGTGGTAGGTGGGATATACTCGTCATCGCTGGCCTCATCTAGTAGACGTCGGGACTGGGCGACAGACTTTGATTTCCCCTTCTTGGCATACACCGGTGCTTCTTTAGGGGCCATGGTACCTGTGGAAGACTAGTTAGTACCAAAAGAAGGCAATAAGACTCAAGGAATAATTTTAGAACAAGATTCGAACGCAGACAAAATCTCAAAAAAATATCAAGTAGTAGCTGAACTTTTGACCCACGGTGGGTACTTACGGTCCTTCAATGAAACGACGGGCCGTTTGTCCCCTCCGTAGGTCAGAGTTCCCATTTTTGGGTTGTTGAAGTTGGAACCATGGATGTGCAGAACGGTCCGTCGATGGAACAACGGACCGTAGTCCACACCATGTTTCTTGACTTAACCCAGATATTGTGGGTCACTGATTAATAACGTTTCAAAGACATTTCATCCAATTGTAAGTGTCAACGATCATAAATCAGTATAAAACCCAACTAAATGAGTTCGGGTCGAATCCCACAGGGCGGTAGCTATTTCAGATTCAATTGGGAAGTATAAACGTGGTCAAATCAGTCATAGGAATAAAAATTATCGAATAAGGACATCATTTAAATTAAGGGGTGACACGAATGTCAAATGGGGGTTTCGGTTTTGATTATCAACTACAAATAGCAGTCACAATCAATAAGAATTAACAATAATGAGATGGATTCGTGGGATGTGATCGATTATAGGAAATATAGACATATGGGTAATTGCAACTATTAGTAAATAGCTAGATATTAATGAGTAGGCTAGGCTATAGGGGAGGTAAATTTTCTCTCGAACAATTTACCCTGAATCAAGTGATTTCTCTCGAACATCAACAAGCATGCAAAATAAGAGCAACCCACACATTAATCTATTCACTCTCTCGAGGTTAATATGTGGAATTGGGTTTAGGATTCAATCTCTCGAGCTGAACCCAAATCAACCCAATACCCACAAACCATTAATCAAAGCCTTAGTTCTAAAACTTGTCTCTCGAGCAAGCCAAGAACACAAATATAGAACTGCATTTGCAACTACAATTCTTAAATTAAACCACAGTTAATGATTAAACTCACTTTTAAATAGCATTTAAACTAACAATTAGCAACACCCATAAGCTAAGTCAGTCCATAATTACACCCCAAGAATTTGGGATTTTAGCTAGACATTATAAAAAGGTAAAAACAGTTACCAAATTGATTATCCATCAACTGGGTAAGACTGATTTTGTCTTTACAATGCTTCAATTTGATGAATATCAAAGACCCACTTCCAATTTCTCAAAAGTGAATTTCTTCAATCCTTCAAAACTAAGGAAGAACTCTAGAGAAAAGTATCTCTAAATTATTTTCTCAGTTCAGAAGTTTTTATTTTTTTCTTAGATAGATAGATCGATAGATAGATAGATAACTAAATGTTCAAAAATGTATTTATAGTGGCAGAAAATAAGCTATGAAAGCTCATTCGGTGAAGTAAGTCGGGATCGCCGAACCACTCGGCGAGCCACCCTTTGGTCTCTTCCATCGCCCTTTCGCCTTCGCACTCAGTATCCTCAAGGCCTGTAACTTTGGGCGATCTATCTTGGTTTCACGGAATCACTCGGCGATCCGCCGACTGCCCCTTTACCTTGAGAGCTTGGCACACTGGAACTTTAGGCGGTCTGAGGAGCCACTCAGCGACACGCCGAATGCTCTTAGCGATCCTCAGGCTCACTGGCTTCATTTCTTCAAACTGTTTTGTTCCTTTTTGCCTATTAGTGTCCTTGCTTTGTTCCTCAATCCATATTCCTGAAAATCAAGGATTTAACATCAGTTATTGGCACAAAATAAGAATTGAGGACACTAAATCAATATAAACAAAGCTCTAAATGAGTCCAAAACTCGGACTCATCAACACTCCCAACTTAAACTTTTGCTTGTCCTCAAGTAAAACTGAAGTTCAGCAGTTCAAAAAGGATGTCTCAAACAGTGCTACATAAGACTCAATCATGAATGCACACAACAAGACTCAACTTACTCATGCAAGGATCAATTGTGCACTCAAAGATTCAAGTTGTGACTTACCATTATCAAAGATACCCAAGTTCACAATACTTGCTTCAAATGCAAGTTCAACCTCAACAAAGGTACTCAAATGCCCTCCCAACAAAGATGATTCCATATTCACACACAATTTCTCAATAATTTATAGCTCCGGAATCACATACAACTCTCACACTCACAAAGATGAACACATGCATAACTTCACCCATAGGTTTTCCCTTATTTTCCAATCAACACTCGTTTTAGCTCACTTAAGATCTCAAAGGTCTTTTCAAGCCTTGTAACGGGGCTGAGTGTAAAGGTATGGTCATTTAGGCTCAGTGGTTGCTACCCTCATGAAATGTGGTCTGAGCATTACTTTCTTTCCTTTCTTCAACATTTGAATCATGCTCAAAATTCACCCTATTATTCAACTTCCAATGGAATACCGGACACCCCATTTCTTTTGCAACTTTCAGAACTTTATTTCCCAACTTTTTTTTTTCTTTTTCTTTTTCTTTTTCTTTTGCTTTCTTCTTTTCTTTCTCTTTTTTTATATATGGAGGGGTTACATCTTTTTCAAGACCATTTCTAGAAGGGGGATTTTCTTACACTTCTTGATTTACCTTCTCTTTTGACCACACCCCCAACTTAGGCTTTTGGCTTAAGTTGACTATTCAATCAAACCACACTTCATGAGGATTATGGGTGAATGAATAAAGAGGGGTCATAATTGCATTAAGTTTATTCCAAGAAAAGGATAAGGCTCAAAGGGGGTTCAAGCAAGGTTCACACACCGCGCAAGGTTGGCCACAAAAGAGGTATATTGTCAAATTGTTTCACATTTCAAAATTGTTGCCTAAGATCATTTCAAGAGTTTGCATCACTTAGTCAACGGACCAACGGGGTAAATTCTAGGTGTCATCACACAAGGTTCAAAGTAAGCTCATCACACAAGGCATTGGCACCAATATCAAACGAGACTCATTCGAGCTAGTGTGCAATGTTTATCACAAGAGACTCCATTCGATAACCGGCTAGTCACAACGAGATGAAAAAAGACCACATATTGTCTATGCAACTTCATTTGGCCTCATCGCAGTCGCGCATTCATTTTTGTTCGATTAAGAGCACTATTCAAGTTATCGATATTGATCATAACCGATACTCAAATTTTTCACAAGAAAAGTCACATTCACACACAACAAGAGGTGGAAAAAAATTTCAGATGGGTCAAAAAACCATTTTCATTCATAACAAGCAGCCATAAGCTCAAACATCCACAAGATAAGATCTAAACACAATATAAAACACAAAACCCAATATATACAAAAGAGGTAGGTATTGAAATACCTCACCCCACCACAAATAAAAAGAAGTTGTCCTCAAATGCAACAAAAATAATCATAAATCAATAAAAACAACAAAGAGGGAGGTAAAGAAGAATCATGTCTACACAGTCGCTCCATCTGTCGGGGCATCTGTGCTCGGAGTCACACTCTGATTTTGGACATCAGTGTCCGGTGCAACATCAAAATTGGCTCCACTAGATCCTACCATGGATGAGTCCCTCAAAGAAACCTGTTGGTCAGTCTCAAACATAGCACCCTCCAAGTCGGCTAAATCATCATACACAGCCGCCTCTCGCTCTTCAAGTTGCTCCTCATCCGTCTCTGCCTCTGACTCATCAGAAGCCACATCATCCGTAGACACATCTCTGGTTTTAGCCGGAGGTATCACAGAACTGGCCGGGACATCCTGAGCCTCAACTGACTCAAAGAGAGAAGTGAAGTCTGTAGACTTCAGATAGTCCACATCATTCCTCAAATCTGAAACCTCGGCTCTTAAAGCCGTCACCTCGGAAGCAACCCCCTGTCTACTCTCACAAGTCTCTACTCTCACTGTGAGAGCATCAATGGATGCCTGGAGTGGTGTCAACGCAGCTAAGATGGCTCGCTCAATCATCCAAGGCACCTCGGTCTCTAACCGAGTAGCCCGCACATCGGCAGAATGGGCTAGGTGCCCCATCTTGAGAATCATGGCCTGAGTAATCCTGGTGGGCTGGGAAGCAGCAGAAGAACCAGGAGCCTGGGAAGAAGTGGAAGCGGGTGTACCTGAAGGCCCAGAGGCCGGAGTAGGCAAAGATTCCTCTGAGGGTATAGTCTCAACATCAACCTTCAGGGATGCATCCACCGGAGCCGCTCTCCTTATATCCGCCTCATCCCGAGTGTACTCGGCCTCTATGCACCAAATATCGGTGGAAGATGTAGGAGTGACCTCTATGTCCCTCTTCTCGTCACGAGGAACTCCAGCATGCCAACATTGCTCTATAACCAGTACTGGGAAAGAAAGGGACGTCTGACGCTATTTGGCCCTTATGGCCATCTCCTGCTCAATAATGAGTCCCAAGTTGAGCCACTTCTTGGCGATGATTGATTCTAGACAGACTGCCTTTGGGTGGCGGAGGATGGACTCATTCTATGAAAGCATTATGGAGCTCCTAATGAACCCGAACTAATACCTAGCGGCGATGTTCAAGTCCTTCTTCTCAATGGGAGCTCCTGCCTCAATCCACCTCGGGGTGGTGTCAGAAATGAGGAGAGCAAGCCAGCCCTTTATGTCATCCAGAGTTTGTGAAGTCGACATCCTATGGTACTCGTGCTCGACGTCTCTGGGCCTGTCAAATATGATATTTATTTCATTGTTGTCGCATATGACTGTCCTCCCCCGGACCACCACTGACTCTACCGGTCTGAAGGTACTGGCCTTCTTCTTTCCTTTGGGCACTAAATCACCATAGGCAGTGTAGAACTCTCTGACCCATGTAGGGATGTAGGGGCCTCGAGGCCTGGTGAACTGCTCAAACCTGTGGAACCGGAGAGTCTCCCACACATTAGGGTAACTGTCCACTACATCATCTGTGGACAACCTCTTTTCTTCAAGGATGGTCCTCAATCCCTTGACTTTTAGCCTATTGAGTAGCCGGCACTGTATCAGCAGCAGGAGGGGTAGACTCTGGGACCCTATATGAATCTTGGAGACTCCTTGCATGAATCTCTTCTCGCCAGGACTGTAGAGGCTGGTCATCATCAGGCTCAGAGAGTGAGACTTGAGAATCAAGAGACTCCCCCTCACTGCCAGAGTTGTGCTCTGGTATCTCAGTTGCGGGCGTTTTGCCCTTGCCCTTGCTTCCTTTAAGAGGTGCCTTCTTTACGTTTTTGGAAGGAGCAGTTTCTCCCTCATTAATCACTATGCCCCATGCTCATTTGGGGGGAGGCATACCACTGTTGTCCAAGTTGGTACTAGCCATATCTGCAAAACACATCGGAAAAAGTTAGAAACAATCCAAAAAAATGTAGAAAACAGTTTGCAGAAAGACTCGCCGAACCAATCGGTGAGTCACCGAGTTGCTTTGGCGAGCCAGATCGGGCTCACCGAAAGGACTAGCTCAAAAAATTGCCAGAAAAATCACAGGTCGGTGATATGCAGGGCCATTTGGTGAATTGCCGACATCATTCAGCGAGCTCATACTAGCCCACCGAAAGTTAAAGTGTGTTTTAGGGGTTAGGGGTGCAGAAAAGGCGATCAAGGGAGACTTTCAGCGAGTCGCCGAGTGCACTCAGCGATCTCAGGCTTCCCGCCGAATGTTGGAGACTCTAGTCTAGCCAAATCATGAAATTAAAGGCGATCAAGGGGGACGTTGGCGAACCGTCGAGTGGTTCGGCGAGCTCGACCAAGCACGTCGAATTGCCCAATATGCCAAATTTCAACCCCGTTTCCCAAAATCAAGCCCGCAGCCCACGAAAACAAAATCAAACAACACACTCATGCAATTAAGCTTAGACCCATGCAACCGGGGTACTCAGACTTCACCTGGTTTGGCCAAAATTGGCCATTTGATGACTTTTGCCCTTAAGAATGACGTCAAACGCTCCATCATTGGGCAAAGTACATCATTTAACACAATTGGGGTTACTCAGACTTCACCCGACTATACCTAACAACAAAATACCACATCCCAACAATTTATGATCAATTTCAAAGCACAAAACTCGGGAAATCATCATTATAAGCATTTTAAGCACATTTCAAAATTTAAACAGGTAACTAGCACACAAATACGATTTCAGAACAGGCCCAGCACACATCAATAAATATTTAAACAAATGCATTCGAGTTCAACCGCCATTTAAGAGTTCGGGGTTCGGAAAACCAACCTTTCAGCTGAAATATGAATTTGTAAAGCTAGGTGGCAATGTATTCCAACTCCAAGCATGAGATATAAGAGAAAAAGCGGTAAAACTAGGAAAAATATTGAAAATCTAGAGTGTGGGGTGATTATACGAGTCTAAAAGTGAGGGAATGTGAAAGAGTTTGAAATTTTAAACCTTTGGCCTTTTAAAACCTTTCAGTTCGCGGCCCATCGGTGATATTAGTCATCCTCGCCGAATCACTCGGTGACACGCCGAGTGGTGACTTACCTCACCGAGTTTTATAGGACCTCCAGTTAATTTGGGGGTCCAAACGGCAGACAAAATCAGGCTCGCCGACCTGTTCGGTGAGTCGACTACTTATCCATGGGCCTACCGAGTTTTACAGACTCCAACTTGATATTTTCTTGAGTCCAACGGCGGTCCATGTCGGGCTCGCCGACCTCTTCGGTGAGTCACCGACTGGACTCTTGGCTCACGAACCTGCATTTTTTAAACAAATTCCACACTTCGATCTGCACAATCAACACCCGTTATTCCAAAGCAAAACAAAAAGCCTTAAAAACTTGGGTTGCCTCCCAAGAAGCGCCTTAGTTAACATCATGGCACAACGAAAATACCCATTCCAACTCAATTCTTGGGGTTTGCCATAGTATCACTAGGCAACCCCTCTTTGTGTCTTGGGTTTAGATGGGACAACATCCGACCCATTTGGATTTCTAACTTCGTAATCGAGGTGGAATGAGCTGTCACCATCCAGTTGAGGGTTCAGACATTCTCTTTTATCTCTTTCAACACTCGGTCATACCCTTAAACTTTGTGGAAAATACGCAAGAGTATATATTCTATCTGACCACCCTCATTATTCTTAGGCTTGTGGCGCTCATGAGGGGGGACGTACCTATTCTCTTTCCCTCCTCCATTCCATCCTTGGCTACCACCTGGCCTTGAGTGGTTTGCACATTAACTTCCTTTTTGAGTTGCTAGGAAGACTACTTCGTTTTGGTGCAGCACTTCAAATTCCTCGATGTTTTAGGCAAAGGTATCTAGCTGGGACATTATTTTGGCCAAGTTCTGGTCCTCATGTGGATCCTTGTTGATCTTGGTCATGCAATCGAGGAGCTGAGATGTTGTTGCATAGGGTAGTCGCACTATACCACCCGAAGAAAATTGATCAGCCAGTACTCTGTTCACAGAATCGAGACCTCGATAGAAACATTCCAGCAACATCCTATCTGGGATTCCATGAGTTGGTCACTATTGCAATAGTTTCTTATATTGCAGCCATGTCTCATGGAGTAGCTCACCCTCCAATTGTTTGAACTCTAAGATATTATCCCTAAGGATCATTATCTTCGAAGGAGGGTGGACCACTTGGCTACCATTAATCCCATTTACATTCATTTCCTCTGTTCAACAAGCAACACAAAAACTAAAACTAAAACTAAGTACATTCAACTATAACCAACAAGAACACAATTCAACTTCACCAAAAGAATTTCAAACAACACCACTCCCCGGCAGCGGCGTCATTTAGATTAATAACGTTTCAAAGACACTTCATCCAATTCTAAGTGTCAACGATTGTAAATCAGTATAAAACCCAACAAAATGAGTTGGGGTCGAATCCCACAGGGAGCGGTACGTGTTTCAGATTCAATTGGGAAGTATAAATGCGGTCAAATCAGTCATAGGAATAAAAATTATCGAATAAGAACATCATTCAAATTAAGGGGTGACACGAATGTCAAATGGGGGTTTTGTTTTTTATTATCAACTACAAATAGCAGTCACAAACAATAAGAATTAACAATAATGAGACGGATTCTTGGGATGTGATCGATTATAGGCAATATAGACATATGGGTAAGTGCAACTATTAGTAAATAGCTAGATATTAGTGAGTAGGCTAGGCTATAGGAGAGGTAAATTTTCTCTCGAACAATTTACCCCGAATCAAGTGATTTGTCTCGAACATCAACAAGCATGCAAAATAAGAGAAGCCAACACCTTAAACCATTCACTCTCTCGAGCTAAATGTATGGAATTGGGTTTACGATTCACTCTCTCGAGCTGAACCCAAATCAACCCAATACCCACAAACCATTAATCAAAAACTATAGTTCTAAAACCTCTCTCTCAAGAAAGCCAATAACACAAACATAGAACTGCATTTACAAGTACAATTCATAAATTAAACCACATTTAATGATTAAAATCACTTTTAAATAGCATTTAAATTAACAATTAGCAATACCCAAAATCTAAATCAGCCCATAATCACATAATCACACCCCAAGAATTTGGGGTTTTAGCTAGACATTATAAAAAGGTAAAAACAGTTACCAAATTGATTATCCATCAACTAGGTAAGAGTGATTTTGTCTTTATAATGCTTCAATTTGATGAATATCAAATACCCACTTCCAATTTCTCAAATGTGAATTTCTTCAATCCTTCAAAACTAAGGATGAACTCTAGAGAAAACTGTCTCAAAATTATTTTCTCAGTTCAGAAGTTTTTATTTTTTTCTTAGATAGATAGATAACTAAATTTTCAAAAACGTATTTATAGTCACAGAAAATAACCTACGAAAGCTCATTTAACGAAGTAAGTCGGGCTCACCGACTTAGTTCTTTCCTTTAGAGCTTGGAACACTGAAACTTTAGGCGGTCTGAGGAGCCACTCGGCGACACGCCAAATGCTCTTGGCGATCCTCAGGCTCACCCATCTTAATTTCTTCAGCCTGTTTTGTTCCTTTTTGACTGTTTTGTTCCTTTTTGCCTGTTAGTGTCGTTGCTTTATTCCTCAATCCATATTCCTTAAAATCAAGGATTTAACATCAGTAATTGGCACAAAATAAGCATTTGAGGACACTAAATTAATATAAATAAATCTCTAAATGAGTCCAAAACTCGGACTAATCAGTTACTGATCCACGGACCCCTACCTATGCTCCGTGGGTGGAGTTCCTAAATCAGTTTTGTGCCAGGCATAAAACTTCAACTCACAGTCAATGCAAAATTTCAACAAAACTCAATCAAACTAAGTCTAATTATGCATTTCAACATAATATATGGTAGTTCATCATCCGTAGGGTTGGGATCATCAAATTTTCCACATTCGATACATAAACATTTAACAACCCTAAGTCAAAACTTCCAATTAGACCTATTAACCTATTTATTCGATTTAGATTAATTACACACTCACGTACCGTCATTCCTAGGTTGTTTCTAAACTAAAACTGAACATTTTAACAAGTAATTTAACAACTCAAGGTCAAGTTCATCGTTGTGACTTCAACTGAAACAATGAATTATTCAAAGTTTGGGAGAAATCAATTTGCCTTGCAAGTAATCAACGATGGTGAGTGTGTAATTGAGTGCAAAATCTCCTAGAACAACGTGGACACCGAACCCAGACCTTGAAAGCTTTTGGAGATAAAATGGAGGAGATTTTGTAGAGAAAATTGAAGATATGGGATTAGAAATCAAAATGAATCAGTTAGGGAGCGATTGGGGGATTTTTAATGGATGAATATGGGGTAAATTTAAGGTTTAAAATGGTTGGGGGTGAAAATAGACGTGGGAAATGAATTTGAAATGGAGGGTTATATTTATTTGGGGTCCGGGTCGAGTCAGCAAAAACAATAACTTAGACCCACGAGACCCCGTCGACGGTCCGTGGGTCGACCTACGGTCCTTCAATGGGTTCCGTAGGTCACTCTGACACTTAGAAAAAATTCAAAAACTTACCTGGGATCTACGGACGCCATCCACGGTCCTTGGATTGACCAACAGACCGTCGATGGGGCCCGTAGACCACTGCACATCTTTTTTTTTCATCAGATGTTGCCTTTTCATCCCTGCACATATAGTCACCATTAGGACTTTCTTTTTACATTTTTTGGACACTTTTTTAGACACGGACCCTATTCTATATCTAGCCAATACTAAACAGAAAAATAAACACCTATCTAAAGAGCTACAAAATAAAAATAAAGAAGAAAATTCCTATGCCGCAAAGAAACTCCTATAGTTGGCTAGATTGTACATCTTGGGTTGCCTCCCAAGCAGCGCTTAATTTAACGGCGCAGCACGACGCAGACACCTTGATTACTCAGACTTCATCAAGATAATAAGCCTCTATCACTTCCTGTACACAATCAAATTTCCCTAAGTAAACCTTTATCCTCTTTCTATTCACCTTGAACCTCATCCCTTCCTTGTTCTCGAGCTCAACCGCTCCATGTAGAAATACTTGAGTTACTCTGAATGGCCCGGTCCACTTGGAATTGAGCTTGCTAGGAAACAAGCACAACATTGAGTTGAATAAGAGCACCAGATCACCGGCAACAAATTCACGCTTATCAATCTTCTGATCATGGTACTTCTTCATCTTCTCCTTGTACAAGGCTGAACTTTCATATGCTTTAAGGCGAAACTCATCAAGCTCATTCATGTCATTCAGTCTTTGACTCGATGCGGCGCCGGAACCCAAATTAAACTTCTTTAGCACCCACATTGTTTTATGCTCTAGCTCTACAGGCAAATGACATGAATTCCCATATACAAGTTGGTAGGGGGACATACCTATGGGAGTCTTGAATGCGGTTCGATAGGTCCATAGAGCATCATCAAGCCTTCTTGACCAATAAGTTTTGTTGGCATTCACAGTCTTTGCAAGAATTTGCTTTATCTCTCTATTTGACACCTCAACTTGCCCACTAGACTGCGGATGATAAGGATTAGCTACATTGTGACGAACTCCATATTTCTCTAGCAATGCCTTGAACAACTTGTTACAAAAGTGATAACCTCAATCGCTCATATTGCACTAGATGTACCAAATCTAGAGAAGAAACTATTTTTTAGGAATGCGCTGACACTCTTTCCCTCATTGTTTGTAAGCGCAATTGCTTCCACCGATTTCGATACATAGTCAACCGCAACAAGAATATACTTCATCCCATGCGAACTTATAAATGGACGCATGAAGTCAAGACCCCAGACATCGAATAACTCAATCACCAATATCGGGTTCATAGGTAGCTCTTGCTTCTTTGAAATTCCTCCTTCTCGTTTCATCGGGGAATGCATCATTAATCTCAACTCCATCCTCAAACTTGATCATAGCTTCCTCCTCTAATCTGGACAAATGATCAGCAACCTGATTTTTTGTCCCATTTCTATCTTTTACCTCGAACTCGAACTCTTGCAACAAAAGCACCCATCTAATCAACCTTGGCTTTGCATCCTTTTTAGCCATCATATACCTCAATGCAGAGTGGTCAGTATGTACTATGACCTTAGAACCAAGCAAGTAGAACCTAAATTTCTCGAATGTGAAACCCACAGCAAGGAGTTCATGTTCAGTCACAGTATAGTTTGTTTGAGGCACATTCAAAGCTTTGCTGGCATAGTAAATCGGATGAAGAATCTTCTCTCGCCTCTGTCCTAATACTACCCCAAGTGCCACCCCTATCGCATCACACATAACTTCAAACGGTTGTCCCCAATCCGGTGAAATAATGATAGGTGTGGAAGTTAACTTGGCTTTCAACTCTCCAAATGCTCTCATACAAGCATCATCAAAATTAAATTTACATTCCTTTTAGAGTAGTTTGCACAATGGGTGTGCAATTTTGAGAAATATTTTATGAACCTCCGGTAGAAACTTGCATGCCCAAGAAAACTCCGAACACCTTTGACAGAGATGGGTGGTGGAAGCTTTTATATTACCTCAACTTTGGCTCTATCAACCTCAATACCTTTCTGCGAAATCGAATGACCCAGAACTATACCCTTTTTCACCATGAAGTGGCACTTTTCCCAACTGAGCACAAGATTGCACTCTTTACATCGTTTTAGTACCTCGGCCAGATGCATCAAACAACCATCAAACAAGTCACCTACCATAGAGAAATCATCCATAAATACCTCAATAGTGTCCTCCACCATATCTGAAAATATCGACATCATACAACGCTAGAAGGTCGTTGGAGCATTACATAACCCAAATGGCATCCTTTTGAAGGCGAAAGTCCCATAAGGACAAGTGAAGGTGGTCTTCTCTTGGTCTTCCGCTGCTATGGATATTTGATTGTAGCCCGAATACCCATCGAGAAAACAATACCAACCCTTACCAGCGAGACGATCCAACATCTGATCCATGAACGGCATAGGGAAGTGGTCTTTCTCTGTCCATGCATTTAGCTTGCGGTAGTCCATACACACTCTCCTACCAGTCACCGGCCTCATTGGAACAGGCTCATTTTTAGCATTTGGAACCATGGTGATTACCCCTCTCTTGGGCACACACTGAATAGGACAAACCCAACTACTATCAGCAATGGGATATATGACTCCAGCATCCAACCACTTAATGATCTCCTTTTTCACAACCTCTTGCATAGGGGGATTTAGTCTCCTTTGGTGCTCAATACTTGGCTTACTGTCCGACATGAGTTGAATTTTATGAGAACAAATGCCCGGTGTAATCCTAATAATGTCAACAATAGTCCATCCAATAGCCTTCTTGATTCTCTTCAACACCGAAACCAAAGCCTCAACTTGCTCGTCGCTCAAATCAACAGCAATGATTACTGGTAAAGTGCTATCTCTCCCCAAGAACACATATCTCAAGTGGGATGGTAGAGCCTTAAGTTTCAATTTTGTAGGCTCTTTCACATACGGTTTTGTGGGTGGGGAGTCTCGGTTTTTCATATATAACTCCAATCTTTTTTGTTTGGAACGGAATTCAAACCTATCAAGTGCGGAAACTAATTCATCATACTCTTCAATACCATCACCCTCAAAATTCATCATTATCGCTGCTAGTGCATCAACACCCAACCTCTCTTCAATAGACATTTCAGAATCTCACTCCACAATATGATTCAACACCGATACCGACTTAAGATCACTTTCCTATTTCATGGACTTACATATATTAAAAGTTACCCCCTCATTATTCAGTCGGAATTTCATCTGCCCTCTCTCCATATCGACTAAGGCACGCCCAGTAGCAAGGAATGGTCTCCCTAAGATGATGGAAACCTCAAAATCAACCTCACAATCAAGTATCACAAAATCCACCGGAAATATGAATGACTCCACTTTCACAAGGAAATCTTGGAGAACACCAATGGGCTTCTTCACAGTTCTATCGGCCATGAGTAGACGCACCGTAGTCAGCTTTGTACCCCCTATACCCAGCTTCATGTAGATGGACAATGGCATCAAATTAATGCTAGCACCTAAGTCGCACAAAGCTTTCGCAAAGTGAAACATCCCAATGGTACGAGGAATAGTCAAAGCTCCAGGATCCTCTTTCTTTTGCACAAGTGACCTAGTAGTAATGGCACTGCAATGTTGCATCCTCTCATCATTTTCAAAACTAATAACCCTCTTTTTGGTCACCAAGACTTTCATGAATTTAGCATACCCACGCATTTATTTCGTAGCTTCTATCAACGGCATGTTTATGGAAAGTTTCTTCAAGATAGCTATGAACCTGCGGTATTTACCCTCTTCAGTCTTTTTCACCAGTCTCTGCAGGAATGGAGATGGAGATCTAGGCATGGGAACTACTTTTTGGGTCATCTCAGCTTCCTTTGCAATATCATCTTTTGGGACTTTAGTAACCTCAATCTCATCCTCATCCTTCTCTATCACTTGTTCAACCTTGGACGGCATGGGGGGTCAATGGTCTGTTTTCCTCCGCGAGTAGTGACTGCCATACAATGCCAATCATTTTTCAGATTGTGGATGGTGTTGCTATGAAGTGTGCCAGGCTGACGTGGGTCTGCAGTGGTGGACAACTGACTAAACTGCTACTCAAGTTTCTTGATCGACACTGCATGGGAATCAATTTTTTGACCGATTTAAGACAAGTCATTTCACATCTCTTTCACATTTTCATCAGTTGCATCAAACCTCTTCATCATCTTTTGCATCATATCATCAATGCGTGACATACTATTACCACCTTCTATATTACCAGGAGGAACATAAGGTCAAACCTTATCATTCCTATTGACATAATTATTCCGGTTGTAATTGTTGTCATGATTGTAGTTCCCATCCCGGACATAGTTACCCTCACGGTTGTAGTTACCCTCACGGTTGTAGTTTCCATAGTTCCAACTTTGGTTTCCTTGACCTTGGCGCCAATTATCTGTGTTGGAACCTTAGGCGTTGGTTCGGAAAGCCCCCTTCCGATCATTCATAAAATTTGCATCCTCCTTATAGTAGCACTCCTCAACTGGTGGTGGTGGAGATCTTGTCAGATAATTCACACCATTTATCTTTTCTGCATTCCCACTCACATGCTTCAATACCAAGCCCAGTTTTGTCCTCATTTGGGCCATCTCTTCATGAATGTCATCATTGGATTGACTTTTTGCAGATTGTACCGCGAATGTGCTCCTTCCAGTATTCGCCTTTCTAGTGTTCCATGCCTTATTGTTTTGGGAAATCCTCTCAAGTTTTTCAGCGATCTCCTAAAAAGTGCACTCACCATATGATCCTCCAGCAATAGTATCTAACACATCCTGGCCATTATCATCCTGTCCACTATAGAAGTACTCCTTCAGTGACTCATCATCTATGCGGTGATTCGGAACACTCCTCATGAACCCAGTGAACCTATCCCATGAACTGCTTATGGAATCTCCAGGTAGTGCTGAAAAATTATTCAGTTTATCCTTGTGGTTTAACTTCTTGGACACCGGAAAATACCTTGCTACGAATACCTTATACATTTGGTCCCATGTGTAGATCGAATTACAATGCAACTCAGAAAACCACACAGCAGCATCACCGGTCAACGACAATTGGAACACTCTCAGACCTATGACATCCATATCCAACTCCGGTTGTCCTACAAAACTCTTGCAAACACTGGACACTTTGGCCATGTTAGCGTATGGATCCTCCGAAGAGAACCCAGCAAACAACCTTCTCGTTGTAAGCATCTGTATGAGACTGCTAGTCACCACAAATGTATGTCCCAGAGGTAGTGGAGGTAGAACAATAGGCCCATTTGATCCAACTATATCATAGTCAGCCCTGTAGTGATCATGAAACCTCGGTGCTAGCGGATCCTGCACCCTTTCTGCATTTCCGATTAGATTACCACCACGGACCTGAGCAGGCACATTAATAACCCCTGGAGGCTGCAATTCAACTCTATCTCCTCGACCCTCTCCGATTGGATTGTTTAGTAGCCCTTGATTATTCATTCTTCTTAGAGTTATTCTCAATTAAGGATCATAGGGTGTCAAAGGTTCGCCTCGACTCTGTGTACTTGGCATACACTAGAGTAGAAACCTGTAGAAAACAAAAACAAAACAAAACATAAAATCAGGAAATACTTGACTAAAGTTCAATAATTTAGTTAAACTTAATCTAAAAGCCTTATTCCCCGGCAACGGCGCCAAAAAATGATATGCTCAAATTACACTTCCCTAAAGAAGTATAATCGATCGTTATCAAGTAAAGAACCCAATATGTAGGTTGGGATCGATCCCACGAGTAATATGGTCTAGACTTAAACTTAACTCACAATTCTATCTGTTTAGTCAAATTATTTCCAAGGAAAGTAAACAGGGGGGATTTTATAACTAAATTAACAGATTGTTGATTAAGTAACAAGCAAACAAGATTCAAACTTTGTTTTTTCAATATGAGAAAGAAACTAGGGTATATGTGTTCTCCACAAGCTCTTAACGCAGTAATCCTAATAATAGTAATCCTTTCCTAGTGTTTAACATGCAAAGTTGGTAAGTTAGGTATCCCTAAGTGATTGGTCCTCCAAGTAGAGAATTTCACCACGCAACTTGGTCCGTCTACGGGTGTATGCTTTACTAACCCTTACCTTTACCCCAGATTAGTCGTCATATCAATGTAGTTTAGTTTTCACCCTCACTACAATTGACATCAAACTATTAGATAGCATCCACTAAATATATGTTGTTTAATCATTTTCTCATTCACTACCTCCTTTTTCCGGCAAGTAGAAACGAGGCAATTTCTAACGTGTGCACCCGTTAAAAAGACTTCCAAACGAAAGAATTAACAATACATGCATAAACACTATTCAAGAATTACTTAATTATTATTTATACTTTGTAATTGCTCATGGTTCCCACAACCCTAATTATGGATTTAGCTACTCATGCTTGAGAGTTCACAATTCATAATTAAGTTGAAAGAATTGATGAACTTACAATAAGAATAGATGAAACCCGAAACCTTGAATTGAAATTCAAAGTGAAAATTGTATAAAATGAAATTCGGAAATTGAATTGCTAAGAGTTTGCAACTTAATTCCCAAAGAACAAAAACTAGAGGTATACAATAATGTCTAACCCCCAAAAATGAGGTTTACAACTTCTATTTATAGAAAAAAAAATCCTAACTTAAACATGAAACAAAATAAGAAAATAAACTGCTCAGACACGGTTTCGATCGATGCCTCGACCTACAGAGTGTGGGTCGACCTACGCTCTGTAGGTCCCCTCGTGGTTCAACACTTGGAAAAATAATCAGGTACTTGAACTTTAAACTCTCAGATCTCCAACGACAGATGTGCAGGACAGCCCATGGGTCGACCTACGGTCCGTCTGTGCTTCTGTGGTTCCACACTTGGTCATACTTCCTTGATCTTCCACCTACGCTTGCCTACCTACGGTCTGTCGACTGGACTACGGTATGTCCTATCACTCCACAGTTCAAGTACTGGAACTCAACCTCCTGACCAGGACCTACGACTGCCCATCCACCACCCGTCACTGGACCTACGGTCTGTGGTTGGCTCTGTCGGTGGCCACTTCTCCAATTTTCAGCTCACATCTTCATCAACCGCATCCAACCCTATTGCCTGCAAGAATTATACACAAAACATTAATTTTAATAACAAACTAACCCAAGACACACACAAACTTTAAGTGGAATTCATTAAAAATACTGTAAACTCACATTATATCATCCCCCCAGCCACTGGTCCAGGGTCACGACTGCCCAGACGGCTCGTGGACCCTGTGATGGCTCGTCTGGGCCTCCGTCTGAAGGTTCACATTAGCTGTAAGTCAGGGTCAGTTGGGTCTTTTCCTAATTATTTTATCTTGATACTATGTCGTTTTACCCATACCTAGGACCCTTATATAAGTATCTTTTACCCCAAATTCAATCCATTCAAGTCATTCTCTTAAATTTACCAAAGAAGATCAAGTTCTTCCTACAAAATATTTCTCTCTTTAAGAAAACTTGAAGAAGAAGGGTTCAACCTAGGGTTTCAAGGCAAGTCTCTAATTTCACCATTGAAGGCAATAATTTGGCATTGAGGTATGATAGTTTTCATCCATGGATTCCTTCCATTTATGGAGTTTCCAAATTCTCCTATTTTCAAAGTTAGAAATCCCCAATTGAGTTAGGGTTTTTCTTATATGTTATGGGTTCCTTTGATGATTGATTTAATTGATTGATCTATGATCTTTTATGCATGAATTGAGTTAATCTCATGATTTTATGATTATTATCCATGAACCCATGTAATACCCATATTTTCCAAGTTATGATCATTTGATGTGGCTTTTGTATTATGAAAGAGAAGATTATGAAATCAAGCATGTTCTTATGAAATTTATATAAATGTTTTAAGGATGCTTTGAGAGTTAAGTATCAATGATGATGTTGTTCTTGTGTTGTTGAAAGAATTTCTCATATACACATTAAAGTATGATTGTGAAAGGTTTTCTCACATAGTAAGGATTCTAAGGTTGAAAGGTCTTCTCACCTAAATGAATCAAAGATAAGGAGTTATCCTAATGAACCCTAGCTTGGATTGGTTATTGAATGATACCTTTCAATGGATGACTTATGACCAAGCTTGGTTTGGTAAGATGGCATGCCCTTCCATGGATAATGAGAAAAAGTAAGAAAATTACTATTACGTGGGATTTATCTTTAGCACCGAGAGGATATTGAGATAGAAGCTCCCCCGTGAGTAGAGGCTGGGTTTCTAGAAGCAATCTCATTATCCCTTACCTATGTGTCCCTATGGGATGATTGGCTAGATAGACATTAGCTAGTGGATCCACCTAAGATTGAAGTTCATGGTCCTTGCCTTGGCAAGTAGGAGTAGCCTTATTGGTGTGGGAGACATCGGGGGATCATGTTATAGATCACATGGTCTCTATGTTTGTTAAGGCTACTTCCCACAATAATAATGAACTAAGGTTACTTCAAGAAGTATCTCAAATGTGTTTAAAGGTTTTAAATATGTTAGCTTGCATTCACCATGTTTTATAACTTATGTCTTCTGAACCTTTTTATATCATGTTTTAGCTTGGTCATTGCATGTAATGAAATGTCCCCTTTTAAGCATGTTATCAAATGTTTTATGCATGGATATCATACTTGGTACATATTTGTACTAACGCATACTCTAGCCTAAATTTTCCCCAAATGTAGGGTCCGACAGTCAGGGTTCTCAGTTTCGTGGCTACAGGTTGATTTGAGAGATTTCGAGCTTTGGTGAGTTCTCATGCTTCGAGGATGGATTTTCATTGTTTTCAGTTTTCTTTCTTACTTTCAGTTTTGGACATGATGTATGGGCTAGGTCCAATTTCACGCTTATGTACTAGATGGCTAATGAGGCAAGTGTTTAGACTTCCGCTTTTCTTTATAAACTTTCATGTATTGAAATTCTCTTTGTCTTTTCATTCTATTTCCTATGATATGAATGCTAAGTGGCTTGTATGGGGCCTCTCGGGGTCCTATACGCCATGTTACGCCTAGGAGGTACCTTGGTCGTGAGATGGGCTGAGGGTAAGGGTATGATTATTTTGGCTTAGTGACTTCAACCTTCATGAAGCATGGCTAAAATTTCACTTCTTCTTCTTTTCGTTCATTCTTTTCATCTTCACAACCCATCCTTTGCTTATTCATCGCACACAAAATTTTTGTTAACGCTCATCGGACATGTCATGACCCAGGGGTACCCCTTAGATGTAACCTGGCGTATAGAACCTCGTAGGACTCCATACAAGCCACTTAGCTCTCATAACATAAGAAATAGAACAATAAGAGTAAAACAATAGTCCAAATCATTTTATAAAAGTAAAGCGGAAGTCTAAGCTCATGTCTCATCATATCCATCTAATACAATAGAATGAAATTAGGCCTAGCCCATACATCATGTCCAAAAGAGAAACACAAGAAAGAAACTAAAACAATATCTCCATCCTCGAACTATGAGGACTCACCAAAGCTCGGGAATATCTCAAGTCAACCCCTAGCCATGAAAACCGGAAACCTGAATGTCGGACCCTACATTTGGGGAAAATGTAGGCAAGATTATGTGTTAGTACAAAACAATGTACCAAGTATGATAACCATGCATAAAACATTTTAAAAACTACTAAAAGGGACATTTCATTTCATGACATGCAATTGACCAAGGTAAACATGAAATAAAAGCTTTATAAAACATAATTCATAAAATCATGGTCAATGCAAGCTAACTTCATCTTTAAAACCTTGAACTCATGTGAGATACTTCTTGAAGTAACCTTAGTTCATTATTACTTGTGGGGAAATTAGCCTTAACCGACATGAGACCATGTGAGCTATAACATGATCACCCGGGGTCTCCCACACCGAAAAGGGTTGTTCTTGTTGCCTAAGGTAGAACCATGAACATCTAGCTTAAGTGGATCCACCAGCTTATCAACCTATGGGGGCACATAGTTTATGGAATAAGGAGATATCTACTAGAAACCCAACATCTACTACAGGCGAGCTTCCATCTCACTTTCAAATATCCACTCGGTGCTAAGCATATATTCCCACGGAATAGTCATTTCTTACTTGACTTCATTACTCATGATAAGGTGCCCTTGGACAACCATTCCAAGCTAGTTAAATAGGATAGCTCTTACTATTTATTCATTTAGGTGATAAAGCCTTTCAACCTAAGAATTCTTTCTATGTGAGAAAACCTTTCAAATCATGCTATGTGTGTTTATGAGAATGTCCTTTCAACAACACATCAACATCATCATTGACACTTTACTCTCAAAGAATCCTTAAAACATTTGCATAAAGCTCATACACAATGCATAAGTCCATAATTTACCTCTTGAGGTCAAAACCCACTTGCAATCATAAACTCTTAAAAAACATGGGTTAAATATGGATTTCATCATAAATACATGTAAAGCTTGCAATACATGCTTAATTTCATAAAACACTTGCTTTATACTCAAAATCCCTCATCATATGATTCACAACTTGAAAACATAGGGATTACATGGGTACATGGGGGAATTCATCATAAAAGCACTGAAATTCATCAATTCATGCATTGAAGATCATAATTAACTAATTTAAATCAATAATGAAAGGAACCCATGCTAATTGAAAGAAAACCCTAAGTCAATTGGGAAATTCTACCATTTGAAATAGAGGAATTTGGGAACTTTATGGATGAAAACTATCGTACCTTGAGTCCAAATGCTAGCCTTCAATGGAGGAATTTGAACCTTACCTTGAAACCCTAGGTGAATCCCTCTTCTTCTTCTTCAAGTTCTAGAGAGAGAATTATTTGGAGATGAATTGGTTTCTTTTGGGAATTTTGAAGAATGAAGTAAATGGGGTGAATTTGGGGGTAAAAAGGTTTATATAGGGGTCACAAACATAGGCAAAACGACATAGCTTAGGAACTAATTAATTAGGAAAAGACCCAACTAACCCTTAAGTAATAACTCTCAACTTCCACCGACGGACCCAGTCGACGGATCGTGGTCTGACCTACGGTCCGTCCTAGTGGACCGTGGATGGACTTCTGGAGCTTAATTTTTGGGCCTCAAACCACGGACCCAGACCACGGACCGTGGTCTGACTTACGGTCCATAGGTCGAGCCGTGGTTCTGGGCCTCACTCACCTTGGCAGGGTGACCAATCCACGGACCCACCTACGGTCCGTGATTGGCCTTCATGGCTAGCACCTGTAATTCCCAAAAATCTGGTTTAATTCCCTTTTTCAGATATAGGGTGTTACAATATCTCCCCTATGGGACCATTCGTCCTCGAATGAGATTTAAACTGGTTCTAAAAGCTTAGGAGAGGGACTAACAACCCAACCTAACAATGCAATGCATGAATCCAAGGAGGAACTATCGACTCCAAGCTAGGACGTTCTCAAAACATCATAAGAGGGGAGAAACTAACTCTATCAGCCCATCATGCATGCAATGCACATAAATAAGGAGGAAACATCAACTCCAAGTTCAACATACTCAAATGCATTATAAGGAAGTAGAAACTACATCTAACAATCCAATATGCATGAATTTTCAAAATTTCTCATGTTCAAGGAGGAACTACCTTCTCCAAGCTAAAGGCATGCTCAACACAATCTCATGGAGCTCATATGCAATTACTCTCAAAAGGCATAGCTAAAGCATGTTCATTAACTCAACTCATGAAGTTTATAGGCAACTCATACTCAATGCACAACAACATGAGGAAAATCAAGCATGTAATCTCATTTTCTTTCAAAACATAAGTTTTCATGAACATGCATCACATAAGAAAATCATGGAAACACATAAAACACATAACTCCCAAAACAAAGGTCAAACCAAGAGGAACTCATTACCTCAAGCTAGAGTAGTGTTTGCATCCCTACTCTATTCAAATAGGGCGAAACGTCGTGGTGACTCGGAAAAAAAAACAATTAAGTCGATTTTAAAAGAATTTCAAGAAGAAAGATGTTTTAAAGGAGTCGCCACCTAATTTTAGGAAAAACTAGGAAACCAATTAAAAATGTCTACGAAACCATTAGATTCTAGGTAAGGGGTTCAAATTATT
>JAJONR010003484.1:0-24647 GCA_029582245.1 Solanum etuberosum | reverse complement strand
ACCTGCCATTTATTGCTAGAAGTCAGCTGAAGGAGTTGTTTGGTTTGGTGTAAGCTATAAGTATAATAATTTCGAGATAAAATGTAAGATTATATTATCCTGCGTTTGGCTGGAGGTATTAGGTAGTCTTTGAATTATTTATCCTATCATTTATGCCATAGTGATGGGATAAGTTATATACATGGTGTGATAACTTGTTCTAGAATAACTTATTTAACAAACGACCCCTAAGTGTTCAGGCTTATCCCTCGTATCATTCAGACAACGAGTAGTATAAGATGGAGAGTCACGCCTTTGAGGAGCTATTACTTCTTCAGTAAAAGAAGTTTGTGGAGAAGATTTCATATTATCTTCAAGTTGATAACACCATGTTCCTTATGTCTAGATTTGACACAAAATTTAAGAAAGTAAAGAAGACTTTTGAATCATGTTATCTTAAACTAAAGATATGTACAGAGTATTAAAATGAACTTTTATCTTATGGCATTAAATATATATGTTACATTGAAAATTGGAAGTAAAGTGAGTTGTCATGAAGGGAAAAAAACATTCTTTTTTAAATGGGAAAGTATGATAAGAAAATTGAAACGGATGAATACTTATGGTCCCTTAAGGTTTCAATAGAAGGAAGTAGGAAATTCCTTCAAAGACTCCAAAACTCCACGGTAATAAATACACGATAGACATCTAAAAGTACAAGCGCATGAAGCTACAAATTAGATAGAAAGAAAAAAGTGAATTAGATGCCCCTAATTTAAGGATGACGGAAAAAGAAGAATCTAGCAAAAGAAGAAATTGGGTTTTACCTTGTAATTATTCATTAACGAGACAAAATATAATTGTTTCAAATTATAGAGTGGATTAATATTTATGGTAGAAATATTTGGGTAAATAGATTGTTTTTTCCTACCATTTTTGATGGGTTGTTATCTTTAATCAAAATGAATGGATGAAGTCAAGTCGTGTTGTTGTTGGCAAAAAAATTAATCTTATTTTTTCTTTGCACCTTTATCTGCTTGTACTTTTAGAGGTCCACTGTGTGCATATTACATTAAAATTTCCAAGAAATTTCCTTTTTACTTCTATTACGGTACATATTATTGCTTTTTTGACTAATTATTTATCTTCAATGCAATAAAGTTTAATCTTCATGCTTTGTCAGTCACAAAGAAATTGCTACGATATTACCATACAGTTTCAAATAAACAAGACCCACAATTTGTTAGGTAAAGTTTTATTTTATGCCGTTTTGTGTAGATTATTTTTATAAATTCAGTTTTTTTTCAAATGAGAAATAAGGCCCACGTGATATTTTTGTAATTTTAAAAAAATCAATTTTAGGATTATTTTTTTAAAAAAAGTCAGTAAATATGAGTTTGTTAATGAAAAGGGCAGTAGGATCACAATGGGCTCGTTATCAGATTAAGAAGCAAAAATAGTCAGGGCTCATCCCCTTTTGAGTAAGGCATATTATCGGAGAGACAATCCGGTGTATACATGCTTTATCACTACCTCGTGGAGGTAAATACAATTATCGAAAGACACTTGGCTCAAGTGCAGTAATTTCATGTATTAAGAAGAAGAAAAGAGTGAAGAAAACTAAACAGCTAATAAGAGAAGCAATCTAAAGCCTAAAAGAAAGAATACAAACAACAACTAAATAGTGCAGTAGTAGCCGAAATACAGTAAACAGATGAACCTACAAGAAATAGCTAGTACAACGACAAATACTAACAAGCATGAGACCTATGAAAGCAAACACTTCACTACCAACTAATTAACCTTTTACCCTAATACCCTCTTATTTAAGGTCATGTCCTCAATGATTTGAAGTTTTGTCATGTTCTGTCTAATTAACTCTCCCCAACGTTTTTTCGGCCTACCTCTACCTCTCCTCGTGCCTAATACGTACAACCTCTTGCAGCTCATCACTAGAGTGTCTGTACATCTCCTCTTCACATATCCAAACCATCGCAATCTCACTTCTCTTATTTTGTCCACCACGAAAGTCACTGCTACCTTATCTCGAATAACCTCATTCCTAATCTTATCGCTCCTAGTATGCCCACATCCATCTCTACTTCCTAACCATCAACATAACGTTATAATAAATAAAATAACAACATAAATCGTGGAAACAATGCATAATACTCTTATATTTTAGTGAGGAGTTGAGTATGGCAGTAATACTCTTGTAGTTTCTGTTATTCAATTTATTGTTTCTTGTACTTCGATTATTGTCTTATCTTATTGTAGTTATGTACTTTGTTATGTTTTTTCTTGACATGAATCTAATGAAAATAGTCTCTCTACCAAGAAAGGTAGGGGTACGGTCTGCATATACACTATCAGATATAATCCCACTACCGTCCAAGGTAGTGTTAATGGTCTCTGTACTCCATCCCAAGTATGTTAAGGATGGATAAAACCTGCGTTTAAGCCTAAAAACAATACACAAAGACAGCATTCACATTAGCAACTTAAACTACCAGCATTCATGCCAAGGAAGTTATTTTCAAGTCCGCATAGAAGAGCATCTTAAATCTAGTTCTGTTTTCCTTCTAGAAAAGCAAAATACAGGCAGCAATATGAAAGAAGCCCGTAAGGACAGCCTATTAGAACCAAGATTGAATCAAACACATTTATAAATACATAGTTCCCCATAGATTCAAGGTTTTATCTGCTATTAAGAAAAAAAGTGTTTTCGATAAGGAGATATTCTGAGTCTATGTCGCATTCTTTCTCTTCGACAATTATCATTCTATGATACAAGAGCATGTTGTTGTTACCCTTCTCGGTCTGCAAGGAATATTGTTTAGTGATCTATCAACTCAAAATCTTCTTTTCTTTAATCTGGAGCCATCAAATTCTTCTCCATACCTTGGTCTGAGATTACCACCTTCTTGCTCTTTGACATTTCTCATTTGCCTAGGTCCTTCTTGCCTCTCACCATACTTCCTTCTTTCGCAACTGTGAAGCTCAGGAAATCTACCATCAAAGTACCCAACATCATCAGCCCTCTCCTGATGATCTAAATTCTCAACTCTCGGCCTATTGGTTCAAGTAAATACCTGATCAGATGGACTTCTTCTGCTAGAAAGACACCTCGGATGCCCGCACTCCTGTACATCATCCACATCCCTCATATCATTTAGATGACGAGCAGTATAAGATGGAGGGTCACGCCTTTGAGGGGCTATTGCTTCTTCAGTAAAATAAGTTCGTGAAGAAGACCTCATTCTATCTTCCCTGTACATAACTGGAAACCTGTGCTGAGATAAATCTTAACGACCATTCAACCCTTCCGTCAATCTCCTCGGAGGAAGAGACCAATTACGGGATCTAATAGGAGATTTCGACCACATTTGAGGGAAACCACTTCTCTGCATCGCATCATTTAATGGATTCCTTCTCCTATTACTAGCAAAGGCACCACCATCTAGTTTACTATCATAGTCATTACGTTCATTTGCAGATTTCCAAACCACGGCGCCCTAAGAACAGACAAGGAAATGGTAATGGGGGAATTGAGCCCAATCTTCTTCAGTTGCTCCACCAGACAGAGCTGCACCTAGAGAAGCTACTTCGGGGACTGGCAGAGGAGCAAACCATCTTTATGCAATTACTAGTCGCCTAGAGCAAGGGGATTTGCCCGATGTTGTCACTAGTATGATCCAAGTCTTTAATTTTGATGTTTATGGTTTGCTAGATCCAGGAGCGAGTCTATCTTTTGTGACTCCTTATATTGCGATGAATTTTGATATTCATCCTACGTAACTTCTTGAGCCCTTCAGTGTTTCTACACCTGTTGGTGAGTCTATTCTAGCTGAGAGAGTTTATCGTGATTGTACAATTTCCGTCAATCAGAAGAGCACCATAGCTGACTTAGTTGAGTTAGATATGGTAGATTTTGATGTCATTCTAGGTATAGACTGGCTTCATGCCTGTTATGCCTCAGTCGATTATAGAACTCGAGTTGTTAAGTTCCAGTTTCCTAATGAGCCAGTTATAGAGTGGAAGAGTAGTTCATCAGTGCCTAAGGGTCGTTTCATTTCGTACCTTAAGGCGATAAAATTAGTTTCCAAGGGGTGTGTCTATCACTTAGTCCAAGTTAATGACTCTGGTGTTGAGACATCTTCTATTCAGTCAGTTCCACTAGTAAAAGAATTTCCAGGAGTGTTTCCAGATGATCTTCTCGGAGTCCGTCCTGTGAGAGAAATAGACTTTGGTATAGATATTATTCCCGATACTTGTCCTATCTCTATTCCACCATATAGAATGGCACCAGCAGAGTTGAAAGAGTTAAAAGAGCAGTTGAAAGATATCCTTGAGAAGGGTTTTATTCGACCAAGTGTCTCACCTTAGGGCGCTCCGATCTTATTTGTGAGTAAGAAAGATGGTTCTCTTAGAATGTGTATAGATTACCGTCAGTTGAATAAGGTTACTATCAAGAATTAGTATCCTCTTCCAAGAATTGATGATGTTTTCGATCAACTTCAGGGTGCCACTTGTTTTTCTAAGATATACCTCAGATTTGGCTATCATCAGTTTAAAGTAAGAAAAAGTGATATCCCTAAGACAGCATTCAGGACCCGCTATGGTCATTATGAGTTCCTAGTTATGTCCTTTGGTTTGAATAATGCTCCTACAACATTCATGGACCTTATGAACAGAGTATTCAAGACTTATTTAGATATGTTTGTTATCGTATTCATTAATGAAATTCTAATCTATTCGAGGAATGAGGAAGATCATGTTAATCATCTCAGAGTAGTTCTTCAAACTCTCAAGGATAGAGAGTTGTATGCTAAGTTTTCTAAGTGTGAATTTTTTCTTGAGTCTGTGGCATTCTTAGGCAATATTATTTCCGGTGATGGAATAAGAGTTGACATTCAGAAAATAGAGGTAGTGCAAAATTGGCCTAGACCCACATCTTCAACTAATATTAGGAGTTTCTTGGGGTTCGCTAGATATTATAGAAGGTTCGTTGAGGGGTTCTCATCTATTTCATCTCCTTTGACCAAATTGACTCAGAAAATAGTTATGTTTCAATGGTATGAAGCTTGTGAGAAAAGCTTTCATGAATTCAAAAAGAGGTTGACTGTTGCCCCAGTATTGACCTTACCAGAGGGTACGCAAGGATTTGTGGTTTATTATAATGCGTCCAGAGTCAGGTTGGGTTGTGTTTTAATGCAGAATGGCAAGGTTATAGCTTATGCCTCTAGACTACTTAAATTCACGGGAAGAATTACCCAACCCATGATCTAGAGTTGGCTGCCGTAGTATTTTCTCTGAAAATATAGCGTCATTATCTATATGGTGTTCATGTAGATGTGTTCACCGATTACAAGAGTATTCAGTATGTGTTTAGTCAGAAAGAGCTAAATCTCAGACATAGATGGTGGTTAGAGTTACTCAAGGATTATGACATGAGTATTCTCTATCACCCAGGTAAGGCTAATGTTGTTGCTGATGCCTTGAGTAGATTGTCTATGGGTAGTACTGCTTATTTTGAGGAAGACAAGAAAGAGTTAGCAAAAAATGTGCATAGACTTGCACGATTAGGAGTTCGTTTAATGGATTACAATAAAGGATGAGTGGTGGTGATGAATGGGGCTGAATCATCATTAGTGTCTGAAGTTAAAAAGAAACAAGACCAAGATCCTATTTTGCTTGAATTGAAGGATAATGTTCATAATCTTCCAGGCATGAAATTCCCCCTTAAGCTACCAAATGAAGGGTCCTGAAACCTATCTCGGAAAAAATTAGGACCATAACCATAGATTTCATCTCTGGAAAAATCACAGTAATAAAAAGTCAAGAGTTGAGCAGCATTATAAAAAAATTACAAATCAAACAGAGCAATAAAAAGAAAAATCATCTATTCCTTCGTAGATGGAATTTCTCCTCCTCCAAATAAGAATACCTCTCTCTTCCACTTCTTGAAGACAACGACCTACCAGCGGCAATTGGTCTCTGCTCATCATCACCGGTTGTTTCCTCTTTATCTAATAATGGACTATGCAGGTTAATGTCTTTATGAAGAATTTTTTCAGCTTTCTCATCACAGCCTTCCACATGGTCATCATAAGACTTATTTTTTCCCGAATCCATTTCCTCAGCCATTGGGTCTTCTGCAATTGACTGCATCAACAATTCTCGGATCTCACCATCTTCATATATGTCATCCTCTCTGACACAGCCCACATTATCCTCGAATGTTCCACCAGGATGAACCGCTTCTTCTACAGGTTCTGACTTTGACCGCAGTACTGAGGAGTCAAACCCTCGTAAAGTACCACCAAGACTAACACGAAGCACATTTGTAGACTTGTGTCGTATGGAAGGATGTATTGATGCGATGGGAAAATTAAAGTCCTGCTCACTAGCTCCAACAACTAGCTTTTCTTTATCACCATTAGAACCAATAACATAAGCAAAACTAGTAGGCGGCTTTATGTCTAGTGAACTAGATTTCTTACAAAACAAATCAACTTGACTCGCATCTTGAACAGGAACATCATCACCAGAACCCTCCCATGAATCCATGGGAATATTCAGATCCCAGTTAAATTTATTAGTGCGTGCAATATCATCATCATCATTGTTATTCAAAGACGAAGAAAGTAAAGGAGGATTTACAGTTCCATGCATCAGACAACTCTGCTTAGTATTTGAATCAACCAATGAAGAAACATGAAGTTTATTTGGGCCTAATGACCGTTCAATGTGCCCTGAATCGGCAGGAAGTTCAATTTCCCCTTGTTTGGAAACAACTTCCTTCTTGACAGAAACTTTTGCCGTACCTATAGCTTTCTTGCCGGCTAATTTTTCAGCAAATGTTGGTTTCACTAGATCGTCAACATTTCTTGAAGGATGGATTGGTGCATGAGGATAGAGCACAGAGTACCACTTCTTCCTAATAGGAAGACAAGACAAAGAGTAACTAGACTGCCGGGAAAGAACTCTAGGCTGCAAATACATGATGAAATAGAGTAGTATTAAAAAACAAACAAAGTATTACACACTTAGACATATTTTCAACAGCAAATAAGAAATCATATTGAGACCTCTTCATTCCCTGAAACTGGCATGATTCCCGAATAAGCTAAAGCTTTTCTTTTCATCTCGGGATGATATCAATAAACCACAAACAAGTCGTAGAACACAAATCAAATACAAGATCACACTCCTCTAGTAGCACCCTGCAACCAGATATGCGAATATATCAATACAATATGAAAGAAGAGAAACATAACATTCATACTCGCAAGAAAAAAATATAAAAGTTTTTTTTTAAAAAAATATTGTATATAACAATGTAGTAAAATACAATGGCTAATGGATACCAACCATCCAGAGAAAAACAAACCAAACAAACTAATCTTGATCTAAATTACTGAAAAATTGAGAAAATCATCAGAATTCTGCAAAATAGACAGAAAAATCCTACCATTACCAGTAAACTCATCTAGGTTCGGATTGAGGCATAGTTGATTTATTAATTGAACATATATAGATTCTATATTAGGTAACAACAAAACTAATATTTCTCACTCATTAGATCCTATATCAGATAAAAATCCAAATATTCAAGAACAAAAATCAAAATTTTAACCCAAAAAAAACATCAAAAAATCCCCAAATAGAAAGGTACAATTAAATAGCACACAGATATATATATATGAAGGAAATAAATGAGAACCTTTTTCTCTGTTCTTAGACAACAAAAAGGGGAGAAGAGACTTTACTTGAATTTTGTTTGATGTTCCCTTTTAGTATATTGTCAAATAATTGTTCGTATCTTATATATAAATCCTAGTTAGGGTTTGTAGAGAATCTTAAAGATATTCTTACCAAATTTATCATTGAACATTAATTAATTATCCAGATAAGTCTTTTCTAGCAAATATTAATTTTGTCTTCTCTATGATGCTTATATAAGAAATGAAATCTAAGGGCTAAGCGTAATTCTTTTTTTTTTTGTCGATGACACCTTTATATTTTGTTCAACTAACAATCAAAATACAAGTTGTGTAGCAAATATTTTAAGGAAATATGATCAAACCTCTAGTAAAGTGGTTAATCTAGATAAATCAGCAATCTATTTTAGTAAAAATATAATAGAAGAGGAGAAACTTGAGATATCCTTGTTGCTTGGACAATGATAAATAATTGACCTGGCTAAGTATTTGGGTTTACCGGCTGTTGTGGGATGCTTTAAGAAAAAATGCTAGAGTTTATAAAGGAGATAATCAAAACGAAAATAACAGGATGGAAGGCTAAAATTTTCAAGTATTGCGGGAAAAGAGATTGTGCTTATGTTTGTACTAGCAGCGAACCCTACATATGCTTTGTCTTGTTTCCAACTCCGTAATGGTCTGTATAAGGAATTTACATCCCTCTTTTCAAATTACTGGTGGGACAAATAAAGGTAAAAGAAAAATGCATTTTGAGAAATGAAAAAGATTATGTGATTCTAAGTCAATAGGAGAATTAGGTTTTAGAGATCTAAAAGCTTTTAATACAGCTTTATTAGCTAAAAAATCTTGGCGAATTATATTGCAGCCGAATTCTTTAAATTTTTTTTTTTTTTCAAACTCAACATCATCTTCTGATTTATGGATATGGGAGAGTATTACGTGGGGAAGATATCTTATAACTAAAGGATTAAGGTGGAGAATATCTGATGGAAAAAATAATAGTGTTTTGAGCGACCCTTGGATACAAAATAATAATAGTTTTATTAGTATCCATGGTCATAGAAATTCAGATTTAGTGATTCACAATTTAATTGATGACTATATTATTGTTCATCCTGTATTCCTAAGATACTTAAAACAAAAACTTTTAAAGAGTATTTTCAAAACTAGAAACTTAACACTAGTAATGAAATTAAACTTGAAACAGATTAGAAATAATATACAAAATATTTTTCTCAAAGAAGAAAATCGAGTCCACTGAATGCATAATGTGTCCTTAAGGAAATTATTCCCCTCAAGTACCCGAGGTTAATGGAATATATCCTCCTAGGATAGAACAATCTTACTCACTGATTTATCGGTATCTGAAACACGGTGTCATCAATGACAGTAAAGTACAATTAGAATATTGAATTTATTAGTAGTAGTAGAAGAAGAAGAAGAAGAAGTAGAAGAAGAAGAAGAAATTCATTGTTGAAAAATAAGAGGAAACCCCTTTATTTATAGACAATAAAGGATACTTAGAATAAGTGCTTATTTTGCCTTAGCAGAAAGGTCACAGTCCTTTCGAAAAATTACAACCTTACGGAAAGTTCACAACTCTTCAAAAAAGTCACCCCTCTACAGAAAAGTCGTAACTCTTCATTAAAGTCACAACTTTTCATAAAAGTCACAACTCTTTGGAAATGTCACAACTCTTCATAAAAGTCATAACTCTTCATTTTCCATTCACACCTTTTAAATCCCAACAAATATTCACATGTGAAAAATAAAAGAGTTAAATATGATTTTTAAAACCGAATATGTCCTCACTCTCAACATCTTTGGTCTTTGATTCATTTTCATTAGTAAAAGAGTATTGATGATGGATAGGTGCACGAAGATACAACCTCTTCTTAGTAGGAAGAACATATGAAGAGTTACTATATTGTCGGGCAAGAACTCCAGGCTTCAAATACATGATGAAATAGAGTAATATTAAAAAATAAAGCAAGTATTACAATGTTAGATCAATTTTCAACAATAAATAAGAAATCAGATCAAGACCTCTTCATTCCAAGAAACTGGCATGATTCCAGAATCAGCTTAATCTAAAGCTTTATTTTTCATCTTGAAATGATATCAATCAAGTCGTAGAACACAACCGAAACACTATATCACATTCCTCTAACTAGTAGCACCCTGCAACCAGATCAAGGAGTAACTAACTAGTTTTACTGAAGCACTACTTCTTCCTCTTTAATATCGTGAGAGTATATATATATATTGATGGTATCAAGTAGTAAACGTGAATTAGTAGTGTCACGACACAAAGTAGACCCTAGATGTGACATGACATATAAGACCCCAAAAGGCCCTACACAAGCCACTTAGCATACATAAACAAGGTAATAGAATCTAATGAGTTTAAAAGACAGTTTATATTATCAAAGAGTTAATAAAATACCAAGCGAAAGTCTAGATAGTCTCAAAATCCATCTATTACATCAAGAGTGATCAAGACGTAACCCATAATCACATACAACATCTGGAAAGTAAAGACAATAAGCAATACAAGGTTCGGTCCTCGGAACATGAGGATTCACCATTTCTAGAAACTATTACAGTGATCACTAGCCACGGGGATGCAGAATCTGAGCATCGGACCCTAAATTTGTGAAACAATGTAGGCAAGAGTATTCGTTAGTACAAAAATGTACCAAGTATGATAGCAATGCATGTAGTTATAAAATCATGCTTAAAAGGACCTTTCATGACATGCAAATACCAAGTTATAACCATGAGATAAGAGGTTAGAAAACATAATCGTAATCATGGTCAATGCAAATAAAAATCATCTTTAAACACTTGTGAAGTATCCTTAGTTCATCATTATTATGGGAAGTAGTCTTAACCGACATAGAGACCATGTGAGCTATAACATGGACTCTGGTGTCTACCCCACACCGAAAAGGGGTGTCCCTACTTGCCAAAGTAAGAACCTTAACTTCTAGCTTACGTGGATCCACTAGCTAATGTCTATCTAAGACCATCATCGTCTATATGAGACAATCATCCTATGGTGGCACATAGGTATGGAATAAGGAGATTGCTACTAGAAACCCGACTTCTAGCTACGAGAGAGCTTCTATCTCAATATCCTCCCAGTGCTAAGCATAAATCCAATGAATATTCATAAATCTTAACTTGTCTTATCATTCATGGAAGGCACATCAAGTAGCCATTCAAAGCTAGGTTTTATTAGAATAGCTCATAAAACTTTATTCAAAGTTTAGCTGAGAAAGCCTTTCAACTTTAAGAATCCTTATGTGAGAAAACCCTGTCACATTCATGTATTGCGTAGTATGTGAGAAAACCTTTCAAAATAATAACAACAACATCATTAAAGATTTACTCTCAAAGCATCTTAATTCATCTTTCATCAATTTCATAAAGAACATGCATATCTTCATAAATTCATATTTTATAGTTCAAGACCCACATCATATCATCATAGCTTAGAATTCATGGTTCATGCATGGGTTCATGGGAAATTCAACTTAAAACATGGAATTACCTCAATTCATGCATAAGAAGACATAAAATAATCCAATGGATCAACATTGAAAGGAACCATGATATGGAAGAAAACCCTAAATTCAGTTGGAGATTTCTAACTTGTAAATTGGAGAACTTAGGAACCGATGGAGGAAAGAGCTCCATAGGTGAACACTATCATACCTTGGAGTTCAAAGCCCTTAAGCAATTGGTGAATTTGGAGACTTGATCTTGAAAACCTAACTCGACTTCTTCTTCTTTTCTAGAGAGAAATATTTGAGAGGTTGACTTGATCTTCTTTTGGAAATTTGAGAGAATGAATAGAATTGGGTGATTTTGGGGGTAAAAATCATTATATAAGGCTTTAGGTAGAAGGTAAAATGACGTAGTATTGAGTTAAAATAATTGGGAAAAGTCTGGAACTAACCTGACTTAAAACTGCCGAATTGACTCTCTAAAAGGCCTTCACGGGCCGTCTAGAGCACCACGGCCAGTCAAGTGGGTCGTGGAGATGCAATGCCTGACATGGCTTCATTATTTCAGGCATAAATTTTTACTCCGAG
Source organism: Solanum etuberosum (assembly GCA_029582245.1). NCBI lineage: Eukaryota > Viridiplantae > Streptophyta > Magnoliopsida > Solanales > Solanaceae > Solanum > Solanum etuberosum. The sequence continues at coordinate 12,844 of JAJONR010003484.1, read as the reverse complement.
CTTGGAATTATGAAAACTTGGTGGCTTTGGAATGATGACTTAGAGATCTTTAATTTGATAGGTCACGGGCCACCTAATTTATTTTGTACTAAAAGATATGATCATTTGAAGTTAATCCTAAACTTTAAGTCTAACAAACCCCCTTTACGGATGACTTCACGATCCGTGTGAAGTTTCACGGGCCGTTTAGATATCTGTGTTCCTTAACTTTTGACTAGGGGAGAAACCCCTTTTGAGTAGGCCACTTGATGACCCCTTGGACGGTTCTTCAACCTCACTACGGGCCGTCTAGGCATCTCTATGAGGGACACCTTCCGAATGTTCTGGGAGGCTAGCACGAGCAACAAAACGGATCGTGGTCCCCTACACGGCCCGTCTAGGGCTCCGTGGAGGTTCCATGGTACACTTTTGGGTTCTTTACATGCCCGTTTGACTCATTTCTAGCCTTTCTCTAATCTGAAAATATGTCCCCTTGGGAACATTCATCCTCAACTGAGTGTCAAAACACCATAAGAAAGGTAGGAACTATACCTAGAAGTCCAACATGAATGTAATCATATAAATGCACATATCCGAGGAAGAAACTTCAACCCCAAGCAAAAGCATGTTCAAAACGTCATTTCATAAGGTCTATATGCAACACATACTCAAATGCACATAATCATGAAGAAATCAATCAAACTAACTCATTTTTCTCCAAAATCATGTTTTTTCATGAACATGCATAAATGAGGAATCATGGGAATATCTAAGACACATGAAACCAAAAGGGTGAACCATGAGAACTAAATACTTCAAGCTAGATTAGGAACGTAAGGAAAGATATGAGGATAACGGGATATCATATTGCCCTCGGCCTCCCAATTAGCACCCTCAACTAACTGTTTCCTCCAAAAAATCTTCACAGGAGCAACTTCTTTATTCCTCAACTTCCGAACGTGTCGGTCTAAGATTTCAGCCGAAACTTCTTCATAAGAAAGGTTATCCTTTATGCCAAGACTCTACAATGGTACCATAGATGTCGGATCACCAACACAATTTTTCAACAAAGAGACATGGAAAAGTGGGTGCACCTATGCCAAGTCATTAGGCAACTCAAGTTCATAAGCAACCTTACCAACACACCTCAAAATCTGATATGGCCCATATAACGGAGACTAAGCTTCCCTTTCTTCCCAAATCTCATTACTCCCTTCGTAGGAAAAAATTTCAAGTAGACCCAATCATTCACATCAAACTCAAGATCTCTTTTTCTAACATCGACATAGGACTTTTGTCGACTTTGAGCCATTTTCAACCTTTCTCTAATAAGCCAAACTTTCTCCATAGCCTGATGTACAAACTCAGGAACTATCAATGCAACTTCACCCACTTCAAACCAACCTATAGGAGATATACACCTCCTACCATATAGAGTCTCATATGGAGCCATACCAATACTTGAGTGATAGCTATTATTATACGCAAATTCAATCAAAGGCAAGTGATCATCCTAATTACCCTTGAAGTAAATTACACAAGCTCTCATCATATCTTCCAATCTGTGGATAGTATGCTCCTCTTGCCCATCGGTTTGCGGATGAAAGGCCGTACGGAGCTTAACACAAGTACCAAAACCCTTTTGGAAGGATTTCCAAAATTGAGAAGTGAATTGGGTACCACGATCAGAAATAATGGACAAGGATACTCCATGAAACCTAACCATTTCCCTCAAGTACAACTTAGCATAGTCCTCCTCCGCATAAGAAACCTTGACAGGAATGAAATGAGCCGATTTGTCATACGATCTACTATAATCCATATTGAGTCATGTTGCCGCCGGGTGCAGGGTAAACCAACAACGAAGTCCATATTCACATCCTCCTACTTCTAAGTAGAAATACTGATGTCATGGGACAAAACTCCCAGATTTTGATGCTCAACTTTCACTTGTTGGCAATCTGGACATTTAGCCAGAAATTCCGTGATATCCTTCTTCATCCCATTCCACCAATCGACCTCCCGCAAGTCACGGTACATCTTGGTGGCTCCCGAGTGAATGGAATATCGAGAACTATGGGATTCTGATAAGATTTGTTCTCTCAAATCATCTACATTGGGAACACACAAACGACCTTGATAATGAAGCACACTATCTCCCCCTAGGGAGAAAGCCTCTACGTACTTTTTAAGCGTCGTCTCCTTCAATTAAACAAAAGTCTGATCAAGACCTTTCTCAGCTTTCACATCCGCTACAAAAGACGATTCTGAACCACAACACCACCTTTGGTGGAGTATACCAATCGAACACCCATTCGGGCCAATCTATTAACATCTCAAACCAATTCTTTCTTACTATCCTCTACATGAACAACACTACCCATTGACAATCGACTAAGAACATCTGCCACCTCATTTGCTTTACCGGAGTGATAAAGAACACTCATACCATAGTCCTTTAGTAACTCAAGCCACCTTATTTGGCAAAGATTTAGATCCTTCTGTTTAAATACATATTGTAAACTTTTGTGGTCAGTAAAGACATCGACATGAACACTATATAAGTAATGCCTCAAGAATTTCAAAGAAAACACAACCGCCACTAGTTTTAAATCATGGGTAGGGTAGTTCTTTTCGTGCACCTTAAGTTTCCTTGAGGCATAGGAAATGACTTTCCCGTTTTGCATAAGGACACACCCTAATCTAATTCTTGAAGCATCACAATAAACAACAAACCCATCGGTTCCTTCCGGTAAAGTCAACACCTGAGCGGAAGTAAGTTTATTTTTCAATCCTTGAAAACTCTTTTCACAAGATTTCGACCATAAGAAATTGTCTTTCTTTTGGGTCAATGCCGTCAATGGAGAGTCAATCAATGAAAAACCTTCCACAAACCTTCTATAGTAATCGGCTATACCCAAGAAATTTTTAATATCCAAAGGGGATAGAGGTCTAGGCCAACTCTTTACCGCATCCATTTTCTTAGGATCTACCTCAATACCTTTTTCGGAAACAATGTGCCCAAGAAAAGCCACAAACTTTAACCAAACTCACATTTACTAAACTTTGCAAAGATTTGTTGGTCCTTGAGGACTTTTAACACAATCCTCAAATCATGGGTATGCTCGTCTTCACTCCTTGAATAGATCAATATATCATCAATGAACACAATCACAAACATATCAAGGTATTGCCTAAGCACCCTTTTCATCAAATCCATAAAAGTGGCCGAAGAATTAGGCAAGACAAAGTACATCACAAAAAAACTCATAATGACCATACCGAGTTCGAAAAGTCATTTTTGGAATATCATCCTCATGTACCCTCAATTGGTAATAACCCGACCGGAGGTCAATCTTAGAGAAGTAACTTACTCCTTGTAGTTGGTCAAACTATCATCTATCCTTGGGAGAGGATGTTTATTCTTAATTGTAACCTTGTTAAACTGACGATAGTCGAAGCACATATGAAGCTAACCATCTTTCTTTCGAACAAATAAAACTAGAGCACCCCATGGTGAGATAGTCGGTCAGATGAAACCCTTATCCAACAAATCTTTCAACTACTCTTTCAATTCCTTAAGTTCTACCGCAGCCATTCGGTATGGAGGAATAGAGATAGGTTGCGTATCTGGGAGAAGGTGAACACCGAAGTCTATTTTCCTTTCGGGAGGAATACCGAGTAGATCATCAGGAAACACTTTCGAAAACTCATTTACAACAGGGACCGACTCAAGAGTAGGTGTCTCAGAATCTATATCCCTTACCCAAACCAGATGGTTTATTCAACTCTTAGAAATCATCTTTCTACCTTTAAGACCAGAAAGAAACTGACCTTTCACATATAATTTCCTCCTTCTGACTCTAGACGTGGACGTGGCCAGCACTCGAGAACCATTTATGGTCCCCAAGTGAACTCTCATCCTGGCTGACTACGAGCGAAAAACTAACTCAAGCACACAAAGCTTAAAACTGGATAAAATTCATAGAATTCAGATACAAAGCTTTAACTCAAAATGGTTAACTCTGAATATAATATAATATTCGACTAGCCAAAATAGACAACTCAAGTCTTTAAAACATTTAACAAAATAAATGAACAGACTTCTCAAACTCTACTGTCTATCTATGAAGCCTCTAATTGACAAAGATGGAAGTCAGGACAAGACCCATGACATCCTGAAGAAACTAAAAAGTAAATGAAATCCTGCAGAAGCAAGGAGGCTCACCATAGCTTACTCGAACTGCAAGTGGTATCAACGAAGCTCCTGTTAATGATCCTGAATACCTATATTTGCATCATGAAACGATGCAGGCCAACTGGCTCAGTACATGGAATGTATGAGCATGTAAGGGGAATTCTAAAGCATAAACATAAGCTTGAACTAGTGGAAAAGAAACATACTTACCTCTTCTCAACTCACTCAACTCAAAGAAATATAGTTCAACTCAATTCAGAGAAAATAGGGCTCAACTCAATAACATGATATTCAACTCAGTGAAACATAGTTCAATTCAACTAAGAGAAATAAGGCTCAACTAAACAATAAGATACTCAACTCTGTGAAATATAGTTCAATTCAACTATGAGAAATAGGGCTCAACTCAATAATAAGATAATCAACTCTGGATACTCAACTCTGGATAAAGCAACAATAAAAGATGCAATATATGGAAATCTTTTAAAACAACAGATAGAAACTCAATGTATTGAAGAATACAATAATAACTTAGTTTGTATATAAAAATACAATATAACTCTGTGGGAGATTCTCTAACCGACAACCATCACTGTGAGCTATGTGATGATACAGCGTCTAGCCCACGCTGCCAGAACTGTCCTATGCTAAAAAACATTAAGGAATCATCAAAAAAGTATGACCCTTTCTACCCACGTTGGCTACATGGTTTATGGGGGCTGTGAGTTGTATAAACTCTCCCCCATATCAGTGCTCAATACTATTCTCAAAATATACTAGCTCATATGTTTTTTAAAACATAACTCTTTCTGTGTTTTCAGATTATTACAAAAAAATCTTTCTCTTAAAAGAGATGGTACTCAAACTACTCAAAACTCTTTTGGAAATCTCAGTTTCCTCCTCTTTTAAAAGTGAAAGCATTTACTCTTGAGAATACTTAGTTCCCATATATTCATTTTGGAAAAAAAAAAGAACTCAACTCTACTCTTTCTCAAACTCAAGTGCTCAAGTCTTTAAAACAATTTGTAAAAAGACTTCTTAAGATAGGGTTCATGCCGAATTATGGACGTGAATGACTCAATTCAAGGTTTTCAATAACCATGCATAGAACTCAATACTTGGACCTCAACAACTCCCGAACTCAAGGAGTCAATGATACTACTCATCTCAAGAATGCTCGACTCGCAGGGTTCATGCGGAATTATGGGCATGAACTACTCAACTCAAGGACTCAATGATACTTCTCATCTCATGACTGCTCAACTCATAGTGTTCATACGGAATTATGGGCATGGACAACTCAACTCAAGGACCTTCGTAGGTGACATGTAGTAGTCCCAAAATTAGGAATATAATCTCAAAAGGGTTAGGAACTCAATACTCATGAACTTAGAACTTGAAGATACTACTCCTCTCAAAGATACTCAATTTATGGAGTTCATGCAGAATTTATGGGCATGAACGACTTGACTCGAGGTTCGACATAACAATATGGACTCATGTATACGACTCTTCTCATTCTCATACTTACTTCCTCAAAAATCTTTTTAAAAACTCAAGTGTTGGCTTTGAAAAAAACTTCTCAAGATTTATAACTCAAAATAGGGTTCATGTTGAATTATAGAAATAAACAAATCAACTCAAGGATCTCAATAACAATATAGAAACTCAATACTTAGGAATATACTTTAAAAAAAATAATCAAAAATTCAAGAACTCAAAATCAAATTAGCTCAAGAATACTCAAATCTAGGGGTAGAATCCTAGATTTCTGTTTTACTGATTTGAAAGTAGATGTAGGGCGTGAGGACGAACTAGTCCAATACTATGATAACCTTACATACCTGGAAGAACAAGGATTTTGAAGAATCTTGAAGAAGGACTTAATTATAAACCTTGAAACCCTAGCTTGAAGGTAAACTATCAAGAAAACCCTTCTTGAGATTCTTGAATTAGTTTCTTGAAATCTTTATGGCCAAGATTTATAATTTTCATTAGTGATTCATAATTGTATGGAGGAATTTGAGTTGGAAAGAATAGGATTCTTGGAGAAAGACTTACCTTGAAGAAAAATCTTGAAAAAGATTGAAAGAATCTTGAATGGAGTCTTCCGCTTTGATTTTTCCTTAGGGTTTTGCCCTAGGATTTGAGAGAGAAGAGAATGATGGATTAAAAGAGGAAATCTGATTCTTTTGAGCCTTATATTAGTCAAGAAATTCGCGACTGTCACCTCAAGAACTCAATAAGAACTTCATTATCAAAGAACGAAGCACAAAACCTCGAGAACTCAACAAGATTATCCACATACTCAATCTCACGGATAGAATTCGTAAAAGAAACTCATGATTGGCGTGTGGGAGAATAAACCCAACACTATGGAAGCTTACATACCTCAAAGAACTAGGTTCTTCGTGAAATCTTGATTTTCTTGAACGAACGCTTGAAACTTTGAACTTTTTCTCCTCTTGAATCTTCTCTCTAAAACCCTAGACGCTTTTGGGGATGAATGAAACTGATTCTAATTAGTTTAGACTCTTAATTGGATGTAATTCACGTTTAGAATAAGTGGGGGTAAGGAAAAGACTAAAATACCCCTCCTATTTTTGGGTAACTTTCCTTAAATAGACAACCTGACTTTAAAAGAGCATATATCTCTCATATGAGCTTGAAAATTAGCAAACTCGGTGGAGTTGGAAAGAGAACTCAGTGATATTTAATTTGATATCTTATGGGTCTCCTAACTCATCTTGTACTGAAAGTTATGGTCGTTTGAAGTTGACCCAAAACTTAAAAGAACTAAGGAATTACTTGAAGGAATTCTCTTTAGTTCTGTTTGGAGCTCAAGGTGCTTCATCTAGTGACCTTAACACCTAAGAAAATTTTAAATTCCTCCGAAAAATCTTACTCTCAACGAAGAAGGGTTCGAGTCTTAGCTCAAAATTTTCTGGGGTTTACATTATCTCCCCCTTGGGATCATTCGTCCTCGAATGACGGTTGAACTGTCTATGGAACGGGGCTACTCTTACTATCTCCTCTGACTCGCGAACTTGCCTACTAACACAGGCTGGACTGATTCTTACCAAGAGTTGGGATCTTCTACAGCACCTAAGTCAAGAACGATGCTATTGTGAACATAGTCACACTCTCTCTGAAGTTACCTTATCTGAAACAAAGGAAATATGGGCATGAAGTAAGACTAGGAATACAATGCCTCATTGGCTGCAACTCATAGCTCCCACAAGGGTACATCACTTCTCTTACCAAGGTCTGAGTCTAACGACACACTCTTACTATATTCAAGCTTAACCCAAATCCTAAGGTTCGGGTTCTATACATCTCTATAGGGAATCTCATCCCAAGAATATTACTCGTTACCACCTCATTTAATCAACATTGGGCTCATATCAAGAACCACCTAATGTTTATCAACACCACCTTCAAGCTTAGTAGTCTTACAACTCCATGGACTCCTACTAACCAACTCCTTAGGAAGTTCTCATTCCTTTATCATCTCTGCCATACCAACTAGAATTTCCCGCATTACTACTCAAAACCAACTAAGGGCTCTCATTTAACTATTCCTCAAATTAAAACCTTATCCTCCTCTTCCTCCTTATTTACAACCTTAGGTGGAATTATCACACCATCATTATCACGATGAGAATATTAATCTTCTCTTTCTAACATCACTCCAGTACTAAAGGGAATTAAAAAAATATATCTCCCATGCTCTTTCGAACTCATTACTATCTTATTCTCAACACTTGACTTGATTTCTCATCTTATCATCTCCCACTTAGGTCTAAAGCTGACACTTGAAAGCTATAGACCTATTCCATCATCTCTAAACTGGTCTACATCCCCTTTTCACAACTTAAGTATTATTTTCCAGCTTATAACACCTCATTTCTTAATCAGTTCTGTAACCTTCTGAACATCATGACCCTCTCAAAACAAATCATAAGCCTAGTTTAGATCTATCACTTCATGAATACTTTGTTCTTCTATTAAACACATATTGTTAGCCTCCTCTAACACGATGGCACATCGGCATCAACTCTATTCTCGTTAAAATATACTCTATCTTATCATGAATAAAATACCCCTCCTATTTTCAGGTAACATTCCTTAAATGGACAACCTGACTTTAAAAGGGAATATCTCCCTCATGCGAGCTCAAAAATTAGCAAACTCGATGGCGTTGGAAAGAGAACTCAGAGATCTTTCATTTGATATCTTATGGGTCTCCTAACTCATCTTGTACTGAAAGTTATGGTCATTTAAAGTTGATCCAAAACATAAAAGAACTAAGGAATGACACTAAGGAATTCTCTTTAGTTCTTTCCGAAACTCAAGGTGCTTCATCTAGTGACTTTAACACCTAAGAGAATTTTAAATTCCTCCGAAAAATCTTACTCTCAACGAAGAAGGGTTCGACACTTAGCTGAAAATTTTCTGGGGTGCTACAGTTGTTCTGCCTTCTTATTTTTTTTCTTTCTTGGAAGCCTTTTCTCTATTAAAAATGAAGGAGAAGAAATGACATTATAACTCTCATTTATTTTTTGTTAATGATCCCAATTGAATTTTTGCAATTTCTAAGTTGTCTAGCTAGACGAAGAACACAAGGCCACTGATTTACATTTTGTTGTTCGACTCTCCCATTATCAATTTTCTTATTCTTTCTTATGACGTAGTCACTAGTCAATAGCTTGAGGATTTATAAGGCATCATTTATTTTCATTAGAATGATTAAGATGGTGTCTCTATCTCTGAACAGTGGTGACAGTACAGTGATGCTGATGATAGTGGATATAGTTAGAATAATGGGGGTAGCAAGTGTGGTAGAGATTGATAGTAGTGGTTGGCAACAATTGTGGTTTTGATGGCAGATATGGTTGGCAATGTAATGGTGAGTGTGATGGAAGAGTTTAGACATATTTTGCTCCATTCTCACTGAAGTGTGGTATGACTAGTTCTTAAATATTAAATCTTTTCCTGCATCAATAGACGTGTTAAAACTAGAGCGTTAATATTATGTGGCAAATTTGAAAAGGTAGGAATGTTCGGTTATTAAATGAGGAAAGGTTAGAACTAAGATATATTGTTTCTAGATCTATTTTTTAGTACAAAGAATATAAAGATTTACTAACAAAATGTCTTACTTCTTATTCCTCTAGAAATCATCATGTGATTAAACTAACAAATTTGCAAGATGGTATTTTATTGTTTACAGATGCGGGATTGCAGAACGATTATAAAAAGGGAAATTGTTGGTATTGTGGCTTTGGATAGCCTTGGGAAAATGCTTCATGACCATGGATCCCCAATCCAATATGTTGGAAAAGTGACTACTGAGGCGATTGCTATTAGAAAAGCTCTTGAATATGCTATTAGAAAAGCTCTTGAATATGCTATTAGCAAGGGATGGAAGACAGTGAAGATTTTATCTGATGCTAGTAATGCTTTTGATATAAATCAGAAATGAGTGACTACTTCATGGGAGATAGAATTAATATGTGAAAGCAGTTGGAAGCTTTCAAGCATGTTCCATAATGTCGAATTTATATATATTCCTAGATGTTTGAACTCAATAACGATAGTTAAGCTAGATTTTCTATCTCTTTGTTGAAAGAAATTTCTTGGGAGAAGTTTTTCATAAGTTAGATCATACATGATGCTAAAGATATGTTTAACCTATGTTATTCGTTGATGCAACAATACGAGGTGTTATGTTTCAAAAAATAATTTTAAAAAAATCCTTCCCTGTAGATGTTTGATAAAGTGAGTGTAATAATAGAGTCAAATTTATTATAGACAAATATTACTTGTCATTAATGTTCATAAATATGCATTTGTTAAGAATTTGAAAGAAATGATCACACCAAATTTATTATCTAGTAAATTGTACAAAAGCTATAAAAGGAGGCAATTTCACGAGTGGTTATTTTTTTGGATTAGTCTAACATTTCTATTTAGCAATGATCATTTAATTAGTTCATGGTGTATTCCATAATCTGCATGAAACCAATAATGATAGGGGATAATGACAAATTTTCGATTTCATCTTGTTTAAGATATTCGCCTATGAATTCATTCATTTATATATTTATGAGGGGAAGATAAGGATATAGCCAAACTTATAATACATGAATATTCGTATGATTCTATTAAAGAAGAATATATAGTATTAACTAGCATCCACATGTAAATAGAGAATTTGGAAGAGATGACTCTAAAATTTATCACTAATCATTAATTTTGAGGATAAAAAGGTGATTTCTTTAGTGATAGTTACATATTAGGGTTCATATTATAATCTTTTCTAGGAATGGACCTTTTGTTCATCATACATATAACACCTCAGAACTTAGCTAAGCCTGAACAACATAAATTTTGATGAATCACGGAGGGGGTTCAGGGGTCCTGAAAGGAACCCCGACCCGTCACCCTCAACGTGGTTCACACCCATCCAAAGGTGGTGGACCACGGAGTCCTCCACGGGCCGTGGATCCCCACACGGGACGTAGGGTGGCTCGTCAACCAGAACCAGTAGACCCCAGCCCCAAGTGAAGAACCACAGTGGCCATCACGGTCCGTGGTCCTTCACAAGGTCCGTGGAGATGGACCGTGGATGGGAGTCCCAGAACCAGTAGGCTCTGGCCAAGAACCACTACCCACTTGACGGGCTGTGGTCCCTTCGACGGTCCGTCAGTGGCCTCGTGGGTAGCCTTGGTCATATTTTAAGTCAGGGTCGTTTTGGTCTATTTCCCTATGCATTGGGCATTTAAACTACGTCGTTTAACACCTAAACTACGTCATTTTACTCAGTCTTAATTCAATAATCTAGTTTGAACCTACCCAAAACCTTCATTCTCCAAGAAATCACCCAAATTAGAACAAAAAGAAGAGGAAAGTCGATCAACCCTCTCCAGAATAACATGAGGTTTTCTTCAAGTTTCAACCCCAAAATCAAAGGGTTTCTCCGTAGATTTCATCCCCAGGTATGTGGGATTTCACTAGTGGGTTCCTTTCATCCACTAAGTCCCTAGAATTCAGTCAGTCCCTTGATTCTATATATCTTGTTTAGACCTAGGGATTGTAAAGTCTTAAGAATTTATGGTGATTTCATCTGCTATATAATCCATAGTCTAAATAACAAGTTTTTTTCTAGAAACATTGCTTCATTCCATGTATGAAACTCAGAACCCTAGTTTGTATAAATTCTCTTAGTTCTTGAATTAGACTTGCTAGGTTAGTTAAACAGATAATCATGCTCCACATTTCGAATGTCACAATATCAATATATAAATGTTGCATTCTCAGATTGCATGTCAGTATTTTGAGCTATTCAGTATTTAAGTTACATTTGTGTCATATACATATTCAGTTGGGAGTAGACTTAGCACCTAGTTGGACTAGAGTTCAGCATACCCTCATAGTCCAAGGGTTAAGTGTACCCTCATAGTCCCAGAACTACGTGCCCCGTAGGATTATAAGTCCCCTCTGTTGGACATCAGATTTAGTGATCACGCCAGTCATGCCTTTATACCCCTGGCAAGGTATATTGGGTCCTCTCGATGGGGCGTATACATCGGACGCCACATTTAGTTCACGTGGTTTATGTCGGTTAATAGTAGCTCCCACAGTCAGACTCTTAGTGTATTTGACCAAGTTTCCTGTATATATTTCAGCATTTAGTTTAGCATGTTATTTTCATGATTAGTACTTGGTCATTGCATTCAGTTTAGCTTTTAAGTTATATTTCACTATTTAGATTCTTTTTCAGTTATGCTTTGTCCAGCTTATATACTTTGTTCAGCTTAATATCTATATCCTGCATGCTCAGTACATTCCAAGTACTGACACATACTCTACGCTACATCCTTTCATGATGTAGGTTCATGTACTCAGCATCCAAATCACGCTTAGATCAATTCTCGGTCCGACTTCAGCAGCTTCAGTTGTGAGTCCTCATACTTCGAGGATAATAGACATAATTTTCATTTTAGTCTTTTATTCAGTTTTCAGTTTTGTTAGAGTTAGCTGGGGGGCATGTCCCAGCAACTCAACTCAGTTAGAGGCTTTTAAGACATAGTATTAGATTTAGCTTGAGTTGTTACGTGGTGTTTCAGTCATCTCTAGACTTTCATTATATTATTTTTTTATATATTCAGACTAGTTGGGTTTTTCTCCACTTTCAGTTATCTATTGTTTTAGCTTCCGGAAAGTACATGTCTTATTCAGTTATTCTCAGTATGCTTGATATATGCCAGACACAGGGTTAGCTTGGGGTCACTCATGATCCTAGGTCTCATGTTACGTCTAGGGGGTAGCCTCGGGGAGTGAAAGTACACTCCAACAATTTGCATGGAGCTAACAACTTGATAGGAGAATAATAATTCATTAACTATGTCTTCTCTAAAAGGCTCCTCCTCGAATACTTTCTGTGAGTTACTTTGAACACCGTGATTATAAGAAATAAAATAACAACATAAGTCGTTGAAACAATGCATAAGGTTACTGGGTATACAAAGAAATCGACATCCTAATAATATTCCAACCTCTAACGCATGCTACAAATTAACCAAACCACTTTTATATACTTGTGTACCTTAGATCGGAGGACACAAATTAGAATAGAATATTATTATAGTTGTTGTCCCTTTG
>JAJONR010003483.1:0-23290 GCA_029582245.1 Solanum etuberosum | reverse complement strand
AGTAAAGAGTAAAGAGTTGAAGTTCATTTCTTCAAAAGAGTATATGGGGACTATGTATTCCCAAAGAGTAAATGTTTTTCACATTTAAACAAGAAAGGAAACACCAATTTCCAACAGAGCCTTTGAGCTAGTTTTCAGTAAAGAGTAAATGCTTTCACAAAGTAAGGAAGAGAGGAAACTTTGATTTCTTAGAGAGCCTTTGGGCTAGTTTTTGAGCAATTACCTCAAACCATAGAAACAAGTTAGCTTTTTAAACATATGAGCTAGTATATTTTGGTAGTATTATTGATCACCGATATGGGGGAGAGTTCAGATTACTCACAGCCCCCATAAATTACGTATCCATCATTGGTAGAAAATGGTCATACTTTTTAGATGATTCCGTTGTAATTTTTAGCATAGACTAGTGGATCCACTTAGTAGTTAGGTTCTGTACCCCTACAAGGTATAGGACGGCCCTGGCAGCGTGAGGCAAAACGTTGTATCATCACATAGCTCTTAAGTGATGATTGTCGGTTAGAGAAACTCCCACAGAAGTATTTTATATTCTTATATACACAAAAAATTGTATTTTTATATACAAACAGAGTTTATATTGTATCTTTGCATACATACTGAGTTACTATTGTATTTTTAAATATACAGAGTTATTATCCATGTTTTAAAAGCTTTTCTTTATATTGCATTCCTATTATTTCTTTATATTAAAATGAGTTAGTTGAGTTGAGTTGAGCCCAGGTATGTTCTTTCATTTCATTTCAAGCTTATGTCTTATTTTAGAATTCCCCTCGCATGCTCATACATTCAATGTACTGATGTCATTTAGCCTGCATCGTTGTTATGATGCAGATACAGGTAACCAGGATCAGCATCCAGTGCATCGTTGATTCTAGTTGAGCTTCAGAGTTGTTGGTAAGCCTCCTTATTTCCGGAGGACTCCTTTTATTTCTTTATCAGTTAGTTCTTTAGGATGTCGTGGATCTTGTCCCGACATCCATCGCAGTTGTTAGAGGCTTCATAGACAGTTAGTTAGTTCATTTGTCTTTATCTTGTTATTGGCTTATGTTAAGACTTGAGTTGCCATTTTGGCTAAGTTGAATGTTTATTTTTAAACGTTCTAAGTTATCTTTTAAACAGTTGAGTAATGATGCATTGAATCCTTGTATTAATGCTTTGAGTCTTCCGTTTAGTAATAAGCCAGGCCAAAGGTTCGCTTTGGGCCAGAAATGGTTCTCGAGTGCCAATCCCGCCCAGGGTGTAGGCTCGAGGCGTGACAATTAGCTAGTATTTGTGGTTGTTCTTTCTCATATTCTTCAGGAACATTTTCATCCCATGACTTTATTCTCTTAGTCCCTCCATCCTTTTTGTTACTAAGCACCCACTTTTGAATTGCTCTATCCATGACGGATTCCGCTAGTGCAATTGAAATTCCTGGAGTATTAAACATTTGTGCATTGTAATGACCGAGATGATTAGCATTTTTCGTGTTTGATGATTCTTCCATCTTCTCATCACCTGGGGTTGCTGCATGATCAAGAATGTGTTGTAAAACCCAAAAAAAAAATCTAAGTTAACACCCGCACTATTCTTCATTTACATGTAGGGTCATATCAGGTGATTCTTAAATTGCCCATATGTGTAAAGGTAAATTCTTTAGTGTGGGAATAATTTTGGATATCAATTAAGTTCATTAGAAACTCCTAGCACAAAGTAAAGTTGAAAGTTTCCTTACCGATTAAGTTTTGATGTAAGATTTCTTTGGTTCAACTTCAAACAACCATATCTCTTAGAATATAACGAGTTACGTGAACCATAACCTATCAAATTAAAGGTATTTGAATCTTCTTTCCAACGCCACTAATTTCGCATTAATCCAAGTTTTGAGTAAAACATTATGACCATTTTAGTGACCTGATATAGTGCAATGATGAATTAGCCAATGGAAAAACATTTAAAAGGTTTGTTTTTGTCTTTTTACCTCTAAGAAAACCCTAAATAAATTTCTTGACTAATTAAAGACCCAAAACAATCAGATTTTCATCTCTTAATCCATCATTCTCTTCTCTCTCAAACCCTAAGGCAAAACCCTACGGAAAAATCAAAGTAGAAGATTTCATTCAAGATTCTTCTTCAAGGTAAGTCTCTCTCCAAGAATTTCATTCTTTCCAACTCAAATTCCTACATACAATTATGAACCACTAATGAAAATCATAATATTGGCCATAGAAATTTCAAGAAACTAATTCAAAAATCTCAAGAAATTTTTTCTTGATTGTTTAACTTCAAGCTAGGGTTTCAAGGCTTCTAATCAAGTTCTTCTTCAAGATTCTTAAAGATTCTTCAAGAACCTTATTTTTTGAGGTATGTAAGGCTATCATACTGTTGGACTAGTTCGTCCTAACACCCTACATCTACTTTCAAATCAGTAAAAGAGTAATCTAGGATTCTACCTCTAGATTTGAGTATTTTGAGATGAGTTGATTTTGAGTTCTTGAGTTCCTATTTCTTTTTGAAATTCTATTCCTAATTATTGAATTGCTATATGTTATGCATTAAAATTCTTGAGTTGATTCGTTCATGTCTATATTTCAGCATGAACCCTATGAATTGAGTATTTTTGAGAGGAGAAATATCGTTGAGTTATGAGTTTCGAGTTCTTGAGTCCTTGAGTTCTTGAGTCTTGAATTCTGAGTACTCAGTTTCCTTATTGCTATTAAGATCCCTTAGTTGAGTCGTTCATGTCCATAATTCCACATGAACCCTATGATTTTAGTTATAAATTTTGAAAAGAGCTTTTTAAAGCCAATACTTGAGTTCTTAAACTGAGTTTTGAAAAAAGTAAAGATGAATTTTGAGAAAAGAGTTTCTAAAACATGATTGGTATGACAATCGAGTATTCCATCAATGTATGAGCAGTATGGTATCCAGATATACCATCAATGTTTATGCAGTATGACTTCCCAAGTCATCAATGATCATATTAAAATATGAATTTGATGTTTTTGAGAAATAATTTTCAAGTATGAATTGATAAGAGTATAAGGGGACTATGTATTCCCAGAGGTATCAATTTTTACATTGATAAAAGAGAAACTGAGATTTCTAAATGAGTTATGAGTTCAAAAGATATTTCAAGAGCAAATATCTCTTTTAAAAGGGTAGTTTGATTAATTATCTCAAACTAGAGGAAAAGTTATGTTTTTAAACATATGAGAATGAGTATACATTATTAGGAGTAGTATTAAGCACCGATATGGGGACGAGTTCATACAACTCAAAGTCTTCCTAAACCATGTATGCCAACATAGGTAAAGGATCATACTTTTTAGATGATCCCTTATTGCTTTTTCAGCATAACTTAGTGGATCCACTTAGTTGAGGTGTTCTATTGTAACGACCCAGACTGCCGTGATTGGCACCCACACTAACCCTCCGGTGGGAGAGCCATTACTACAACCCGACGAAGCAACTTAACCAAAAAAACTAGGCATTTAAAGATACGGAAGCAGGTTTAAATGACTAAGAAATACGGAGTTTCCATAAACTCCGGAAGTTCAACAAAAACAACTAACAAACTATCGCGGAAGTTAACCCCTAGAACTGAAAGTCATTGTACCAAAACTACTAACCAACAAGTCTAAGAGAATGGGTCCAAACCCAAAACTAAACATACGACTACAGTGTACTGGTAGGATCACGCAGCTACTCCAGTAAGTGAAACATAGGCAAGCAATCACAGCATAGTAAGCACACATATACAGAATACATAGATCAGTTATCATTTCAAGAGCAACATACAGTTCTCAATATCAATGACAATAGACATGAATGTAATAATTACAATGGTCCTCTCATGGAACCCACACCCAAACTATTAGTGTGTCGGAACGTGACACCCGATCCAATATATGTGTCGGAACGTGACAACCGATCCAATCAGCACAACCACAATAACAAACAAACCCATAATGAACATTACTCATAATCATACAATCAAGTATTACGTTCATGGCATGCAATAGTTCACACATACTCATTTTCATTGGATTTGATTTGCATTTCCCTATTAACATAAATGCATGCATACAATGAAGCAATTAACCAACATATATCACACAAACATGAAATCAAACCATCACCTACCTCGAAACCAAGCTTGAATCCTCCTAAGACTCTTGAGCCTTCCCTTTTCGAATTCTTTCTGCTTGTTCTTGGTCTAAAAATAATCAATTAACGCAAGGATCAATAAACAAGGCCTAATTTATCCGGATAATAATCAATTTATCTATCCATGGCCAAACCCAAGATCCTAATGTTCAATTAGGGCTTTTCCCATCATTAACTTCAAGTCAAAACCCTCCCCAAATGATCATTACCCAATATTCTAAGGTTTAAGAATCAATTACATATTAGGGGAGTAGAAATCTTATGTTTAGCGCAAGAAAACGTGGGAAACTGGTCAAGAACTGTTCTGGGTCGTCTCTTAGCTCTCAAGAACGAGGTTTGTAGAAATTAACGATTTTAGGGTTTTTCCTTGATTTAAGTGGCGACTGTCCTGCCACAGCGGGACCCAACCCACCACAGTGGCCCCGCCCTAGCGGAACTAACCCCGCCCTAGCGGCTTGCACGGAGACAGAAAGTTGGAATTTGAGTTCCAAACTCCCATTTCACAACACACCTTTATCCCTTGACATTCCATAACTACCCGTTTACGCTAATATCAGTTTTAGGAGTTCTACTCACCCGAATTTGATTTCGTAAAGCCGTATGAGCTCCCTAACGTCTTGGCTATCCACTTATGTGATCAAATTCATAATTAAATATCCTATCCATTTCCAGATTTCCACTTGACTCAGATTTCATCTGAATCTGGACTAGGCTAGGAATTCCCAAGTCACTACTCAAAAGTTTTCTGACCCAAAGTCTTTCCCCATTGTCTTTTCCATAACGACGGGAACAGGTCATTACAATAGATACTAATTTACCCATCACTCATCCCCGAGTAATAAACTAGGAAAAACTGGCTAAAGTAAGAGTAGAGTAGTACCTGAATTGATGAACAACTGGGGATACTTGTCTCGCATGCACACATAGAACACTGGATGGACTCCAGATAGGCTAGGGAGTAAATCCAGCCTATAAGCCACTGGCCCTACACAGTCAAGAATCTCAATTGGCTCGATGTATCGAGGACTAAGCTTGTCCTTCTTGCCGAATCTCATCACCCCCTTTACAGGTGACACCTTAAGAAGAACTTGCTCACCAGCCTGAAATGTCATGTCTCTTACTTACGATCTGCATACTTTTTCTACCGACTCTGGACTGCTAGAAGCTTAGCTTGGATGCTTCTTACCTTATCTTGAGCATCTTTCACCAAATCAACCCTCAAAGTTTTCACATCTCCAGCCTCAAACCAACCAATTGAGTACCTACACATCCTCCCATACAACGCCTCAAATGAAGTCATCTCTATACTCGAGTGATAAATATTTTTGTATGTAAACTTAACTAAAAACAAAAGCTATTCCCAATAACCACCAAAGTTGATCGTACACACGTCTGCAACATGTTATCTAGTACCTTGACACAATCATCAGGACGAATCCTTTCCCACATAACCATGATAAAATCCTAAATCAATACTCGCTACAATTAGAAGTGAACCTGAACCAACCAACACACACTCATAATACCCAAACAATCATAGTTCTTATCAATATCTTCATCTCACAACATAAATTTCCATGAGTTGAAGTTACAAAAAATTGATCTTTAGACATCAGATACTCATCGAGGGAAATGTCCAAGCATACAAACCCTCTAACAACACTATCAAAATGCTAGATTAGTAATTGTGATTGTAGATTACCCTTAAGAACAGTAGAATTGGACCCAATGATCCCCACATTCAACGACACATAATCGATACACCTGATCCACCACTAGGGATCCACCCACAAAAGTGAAAAAGCACGTGAGAATAGCTAGTGGATCATATTCACCACCATGTACAAAATGAAATAGATGGTCACATAAGATTTTACGGAATAAAGATTGAATAACACTAAAGGTTTTCCTCTGAAGAGCTGATACCAGCCATTTCCATTTTGTTGACTCCATATACTCTTCACATCATTCCACTGAAGCCCACACTCTCAATACTAAGAATAATCATAAACACTCCGACCATTTACCTTACTCTAGACCAACACTTTTAAATGAAAACCTTTCTTAGGTACTTTAACAATCAACAATAATAAGCTTACGACTCAACCCAGGTGTAAGTCCTTTCAAATGCTCAATACTTGATACGATTGATCATTTCTCACCTTGCAAATTCATACCTTGACAAAATATATCACCACAAATGTAGACTTACAATGAAAAATTGGAATTGTGAATTCAACCGTATAACACAATCCCCTTATCAATCCACCCCTTTATGGCTTAAGATAAAATCACCAGTCCTCATACTACCTTCCTTCTTCTTAACAAATAAGACAAGAGAACCCCATGGGGAAGCACTAGGACATATCAAACTTTTATCAAGAAGCTCCTGGATTTGAGCTTTAAGCTTTCTCAATTCTGTCAAAGCCATGCGATAAGGAGGAATGGAGATGGGGCGAGTGCCAGGTTCCAAGTCAATGCAGAAATCTATATCTCTATCCGGAGGCATACCAGGCAAATCGGTAAGAAACACTTCCTTGAATTCAGACACTGCAGGAATAGACTAAAAAGAGGGAGCCTCAACATCAACATCCCTAATATGAGACAAATACGCCAAACACCCCTGCCCCACCAGTTTCCTAGCCCGGACGAAAGAAATGACCTTAGTTGGGTTAGGCTTGTACATCCCTTCCCACTCTAACCTTTCCCTACCCGGGATATCTAGAGTTACCGACTTAGCATTACAATTAAGCATAACATAATAGGGCAACAACCAAGTCATGCCTAAGATTATATCAAGTCAGTCATATCCAAAATAACCAAATCAGCCCAAGTCTGAAAACCCATAAACAGGACAGGAGAAGTACGATATACATGAGAGACTATGAATGACTCTCCAACTGGGGTAGAAACATGGATGGGGGCATCAAGCACATCACAAACTGCATCAAATCCCAAGGAAAACTGAACTGACACATATGAATAGGTAGAACCCGGATCAAACAAAATAGTAGCCATCCGGTCACCGACAAGAATAGTACATGTGATCACTGCATCAGACGCCTCAGCCTCGGTCTTGCCTGGAAAGGCTTAAAACTGAGCCCTGTCATCTTGACGGGAAACCTCTTTGCCTGGCTGCACTGCTCCTATACCTGCATTACCATTTCCTGGGCCTCCATGGCCTCGCTGATTCCCTCCACGCCTACCTTGTGTACGTCCTCTGTAATTATTACCGCTGCCCGCGAATACCACATCTCTAATCTGCTGCGGCACGGGGTCAGACATGCGCAGATGGGGACAATCTCTCCTCATATGTCCAGAATCTCCATAATTGTAACACACCTAATAACTTAACCAAGTAATCATCGCTGCTATTGGAGTAGTCGTATCATGACCCTCTTTGATATACACTCAATCTAGGAAATCGTAGTAGAGATTCTAACCTCAATTTTCGCAACATAATTTCATCATTTACTAAGCAACCCATACATGTTATGATAACAATACTAAATGCATTTCTCCAAGTAATGTTGTTAATTATCTAGCCGTCCCTTAAAAAAATTCTTGAAAGTTGTCACCTTGGCAAAGTTTTCCAACTTCACCCCCTTCTACCTCCGTCACAAAATCAACCACTTCCTGAGAAGATTTTGCTGATGTAGCCCCTATAAGCTTGAATCTGCAAATATGACCTTAATCCCTTCACAAAGCGATGAATTTTCTCTTTTTGACTGAAGCAAAGTGGAGTGCCATATTTTGATGAAACATAAAATTTGGCCTTATAGGCTGCAACAAATATATTATATTGCTCTATATTCAGGAACTCACCTCTCCTCCTATCCCTCAAGGTTTAGGGTATATACTTTTCCATAAAGAAAGCTATAAAATGTTTCCCAAGTCATGAGTAGTCTATTTACTAGTCGGCACTCAACATGAGACCACCACTACATTTTGACGTCTCCCTTGAACTGGTATATCATAAACTCAACACCAAATCACTCTACCTTATCCATCTTATGAAGCAGCTCATGACAATCAACAAGAAAATCATAAGAATCTTCAGATTCAATACCCATGAAGAATGAAGGTTTCAACCTTAAGAACATAATAATAACATCATATTTGTCACTAGTCATTAAATGCCACATTGAATCGGGGAAACATTCTTATTTGTAAGGGCGTATCCTCTCTTGCTAGTGTTGGTGTTACCACTTTTGTTGCTCTAGTTCTGACCATAGAGTGAAGGAGGAAAGATACCAATTTGTATCACCTAGATACCAATTAGATTCAAGTAATAGCATGAAAGAAACAAAGAAATGAGTTTTCCTAAAGTCCTATAGCCTCTCGAAGAAAAGTAAGGACATCTTCGTACTGTTCCACAAGACTCTACTAGACTCATTTTGGTACAATGAGATCAACGTACCTAGGGCTCTGATACCAACTTTGTCACGACCCAGACCGTCGTGATTGGCACCCACACTAACCCTCCGGTTGGAGAACCATTACTACAACCCGACTAAGAATCTTAACCAAAAAAACTAATCATTTAAAGATACGGAAGCAAGTTTAAATGACTAATAAAAATGGAGTTCCCTTAAAGTCCGGAAGTTCAACTAAAACAACTAACAAACTATTACAGAAGTTAACCCCTAGAACTGAAAGTCATTGTACCAAAACTACTGACCAACAAGTCAAAGAGAATGGGTCCAAACCCAAAACTAAACATATGATTAATTCTAATTAGAAAGTCTGAGTACGAAAAGAATGGACTAAACAATAGAGGATCCATGGCTACCTGAAAGAACTGGCTCACCCTTGAATCCGTTCTCTATCACTGATCTCCTAACTTAGGTCTTTTAGTAGCCGCCTGAAGATGCCTTGTACTCAACAAAGAACGAGCAAGTGCAGTATCAGTACACAAACCACAGTGTACTGGTAGGATCACGCGGCTACTCCAGTAAGCTTAACATAGGCAAGCAATCACAATACAATAAGCACTCATATACAGAATGCATAGATAAGTTATCATTTCAAGAGAAACATACAGTTCCCAATATCATTGACAATAGACATGAATGTATTAATAACAATGGTCCTCTCATGGAACCCACAGCCAAACTGTTAGTGTATCGGAATGTGACACCCAATCCAATATATGCGTCAGAACGTGACACCCGATCCATTATATGTGTTGGAACGTGACACCCGATCCAATATATGTGTTAGAATGTGACACCTGATCATATATATGTGTCGGAACGTGACACCCGATCCAATCAGCACAACCACAATTACACCCATAATGAACATTACTCATAATCATATAATCAAGTATTAGGTTCATGGCATGCAATCGTTCACAAATACTCATTTTCATTGGATTTGATTTGCATTTCCCTATTCACATAAATGCATGCATACAATGAAGTAATTAACCAGCATATATCACACAAATAGGAAATCAAACCATCACCTACCTCGAAACCAATCTTGAATCCTCCTACGACTCTTGAGCCTTCCCTTTCCAAATTCTTTCCACTTGTTTTTGGTTTAAAAATTATCAATTAACGCAAGGATCAATAAACAAGGCCTAATTTACCCGGATAATAATCAATCTATCTATCCATGGCCAAACCCAAAATTCTAATGTTCAATTAGGGTTTTTTCCATCATTAACTTTAGGCCAACACCCTCCCCCAATGATTATTACCCAATATTCTAAGGTCTATGAATAAATTACGGATTAAGGGAGTAGAAATCTTACCTTTAGCGCTAGAAATGGTGGGAAACTGGTCAAGAACTGCCCTGGGTCGTCTCTTAGCTCTCAAGAATGAGGTTTTACAGAAAATAATGATTTTGGAATTTTTCCCCGATTTAAGTCGCGACTGTCCCGCCACATCGGGACCTAACGCACCACAGCAGCCCCACCCTGGTGGCTTGCACGGAGACAAAGAGTCAGAATATAAGTTCCAAACTCCTATTTCACAACATACCTTCAACTCTTGACGTTCAATAACTATTCGTTCACGCTAAGATCAGTTTCGGGAGTTCTACTCGCCCGAATTTGATTTTGTAAAGCTGTACGGGCTCCTTAAAGTCTTGGATATCCATCATGTGATCAAATTCATAATTAAATCTCCCATACATTACAAGATTTCCCTAGACCTCACCTGACTCAGATTTCATCCAAATCTGGACTAGGCTAGAAATTCCCAAGTCACTACTCAAAAGTTTTCAGGCCTAAATTTTTTCCCCATTGAATTTTCCATAACAACGGGAACAGGTCGTTACATCTATACCCCGTCAAGGTATAGGATAATTCTGGCAGCGGGGGCAAGATGTTGTATTATCACGTAGCTCATAGTGATAGTTGTCGGTTAGAGAATCTCCCAATATAGTTAAAGTGTATTTTTATATATCACTTATTATGTTGAGTTCAGAGATGAGAAATTATTTTGTAAAGTTTTGAATGATTTAACTCCTTTAATTTACTACCTTCAGCTTGAGTAGATTATTATTTATTGTTGTCCTTTCTTTGAGTTATTTGTTATTCAGCTATATTACATACTCATACATTCAATGTACTGATGTCATTCGACCTGCATCTTTTAATGATGCAGATACAGGTTCTTAGGATCCTCAACAAGAGTCTGTTGAGATCATTTCATCCGCTCATCAGCTTTCGAGTGAGGTCTCCTTGCTTCTGGAGGACTCTAGTATTATGAGTTGTTAGTATTAGTAGCATTTTGAGTAGTCGTGGGTCTTGTCCCGACACTCATCTTTGTATACTAGAGGATTAATAGATAGACAGTTTTGGAGAGTCTTTCAGTTTTCAGATATTTTATTTAAAACTTATGTTTCATACTCAATATATTCAGCAAAGTTTTGAGATTCAGTAAATAATATTTAATTTTTTTCTTTCAATTTGATGGTTATGTATGCTTGAGTTAGTCTTCTGCTTGTAGTCAGCCAGGATGAGGGTTCGCTTTGGGGCCAGCAATGGATCTCGAGTGACGACCACGTCCAGGGTATAGGCTCGGGTCGTGATAAATTTGGTATCAGAGCACAGAGTTCAAGTGTCCTAGGGTGTCTATGAATTCGTGTCAAGTAGGATCTTATTTATGGAGTTGAGGTCCCAACTTCTCTAAATGAGGGACTACAGACATTTAAGAAAATTTTTCCTTCTTTCATACTCTAAATCGTGCAATAGAGTTGTGTCATAAGGAACTTATTCAAACTCCTGCGTTTCTCAGATTCATTCGACTACCCCCATACTAAAGGTAGTTAAAAACCAAAGTCAGTTCCATATCGATGAGTTACCCTCAGCAAAATTCTTGAGGAAGTCATGAGAATGCATAGGGGATTAAGAGAAGCCCATGAGTGAGCTTAAGTGTTGAGATTCGAAAGAATGCACTCTTATTCATATGAATCGTGTGTTCGAGCTAAAAGCGAGATGTACTCCCAAACTCTCTTTTTTAAACCTTGTTCCAATTGAGACCTTTATGAGGAAGGATGTTTTAGAGCATCTGTAGTATTTCCACCCGAAAAGATATTATGAGTACTAGATTATAAGCAGTAGTAGAAAAAGTTCCCAAAGTTAGAAGAATGCATGGAGAGATTCAGTAATCTAAGAAAGGGAGATAGTGATGAGGCAAATTATGTTATTGTAGTCATACACCCATTAAGTCATTAATGAGGAGTTTTCCCTTATGGGTAGACTAAGAAGTGATGAGTTTGTGTAGATTGCATGATAGGAGATAGAGTAAGAGTTACTAGTTACGATGAGTTAGAGTATACTTTAACTAGAAAGAAGTTTATGATGATGTGTCATTGTGTTAGTAACGACCAAGTGTAGGTGTTAAATAAAAGATTAGAGTATTCATGAGGTGATAGCTCTAAACTAGGCTTATGATTCTATGGGGAAGCCCATGATATTCAGAGGGTTACAGAACTAATTAGGCAATGATGTATAGCGAATGGGTAAATAGTACTTAAATTGTGAAAGGAAGTTTGACGGTAAATTGTAAGTATGAATACTGAGAGATAAAGATTGACTACGTGTCATGATGTTTTGGTGGGTGAGTGTTTCTTATTTTGTATCTAGTAGTTGTAAGTTAGTATAGTAAGCGAGCAATCATATTGATATTCAGGTTTAGTAATAAACATTAAGCTTGAATTTGAGATGAGAGTCGTGGTCAAAAGGAATGGCAACATGAGGGTGATGATGTTAGTTTTGAGATTAAGAGGTTAGTTACAATGAATGTGAGTGGTACAAGTATGAGATTCTAACTTTTAGATAAGAGTAGTGAAGTGTGGCTAAGTCATAAGAGTAACAAGAGCATTAAGAGGTGTACCCGAGATTATATATAATCAGACGAAGTTCCAATTAAGTTAATGATTTCTCATGTATGCCTAGATAGCATATTTGAGTTGTTAATGTGGAGTAGGCTGATGTAAGCATTAATTATTACCCTTAAGAGTTTAATAGAAATGATTTTATATATTCAATGATGAGCCTCTTAAATATAGTTCAAAGCTTCCTCCAGTTAGGTTGATATGAACCTAGAAGGATGTTATTAGTAGGCTAAGAAAGAAAAGGTAGATTATTAACTATTAGATTAAGTGGCCTTATAAGCCAATGAGAAAAAGTTAAGAGAAGCATCTTAGAAAGAAGCCTTAGAAGAATCTTAGTACCTACACGTGGAGAGTTTAGTAGCAATCAGAGTAGCATTTCATCAGTATTAGAGTAAAGCAAATGTAAACCAGTTTAGAGATTATGGAATAGATCCATAACTTTAGAGTGTCAACTTAAGACTTAAGGGGGAGATGATAAGGTGAGAAACTGAGTTAAGTGTTGAGAATCAGATAGCGATGTGTTCAGAAAGAGTTTTAGAGATATATCAATCCATTGCTAGTCTTTTGTTTTCCTCAAAGTTCAGTCGTTACAACATAATGTTAATATTCCTAATATCAGAATTGTGTCTATGACCTATGCTCATACACTTCAAAGAGATTCACATCTACGCTCAATTCATAAAATGAGGGGCAAATACTTTAGCCCATTGGTCTAAATCTTATCCATAAAGTTATGGATATCAGCCCCATGATATGAACCTATACATATAAGCAATCATGTCTCATAATATGCTCAGTCTCGCAAATTTATAATTTACTCTCGAAGGCTAACAACATAATGTTACGCCATTCATATTCTTACATCAGATTTCTCGAATGAATCGTGCTTATGATCTTTCACCCTAAAGCTCTTTCAGGGATCCTTTTCAGTTTTAATAGCGATGTTGTCGATAATAGTTGAATAATAATAGAAGAAGAGGATTGTTATTTCTTATTGTGATAGTGATGGTGTGTTTATTTCATCTAAGGTTAAAAATGTTGAGGAAGAAGGAGATAAGGTTTTACGATGAGTAATAAGTCAGTTTCCTAGTAGTAATGCATGAAGTTTCCGTTTGTAGAAGTGACGATAGAATGAGGAATTCTTATAATGATTGATTAGTAGGAATCCATGGAGTGGTTACAGTACTAGACTTGAATGTGGTGTTGGTAGCATGTAGATGAATGCATGATGCATTAGGTGGTCCTTGATTAAGACTCGAGGTTGATTGAATGTGGTGGTAAGGAGTAATATTCTTGGGATGAGATTTTCTATAGATGTATAGAAACCCGAATCTTCTGATTTATATTTGAATAATCATTTTATGTTAAGTACTTTGTGATTTTGAGTTAGGCTTGAATATAGTAAGAGCATATAGTTAGACTCAAATCTTGGTAAGACTAGTCATATACCCTTGTGTGAGTTATGAGTTGCAGCCAATGAGGTGTGGTAATAAGAAAGAAGAGCATAGTTGAGAAGTATTTCTAAGCTTCAAAGCTACCAGTCATATCACTCAAGGCATAATGTTACTATTCTTACCTTGTGCCCAGATATCCTTGTCTTATATCAAATAGCTTCAGATAGAGTGTGACTATGTTCAAACTCATATCATTCTTGACTTATGTGCTATCGACAGTTCCAAGCTCATAATATGATTCATTTCCGCCTATGTTAGTAGGCAAGTTCAAAAGTCAGAAAGATAGTAAGAGTAATTCATTTCCCTTCCATACTCTGTTTAACCATCATTCGAGGACGAATGATCCCAAGGGAGAGATATTGTAACACCCCAAAAAAAATTCTAAGTTAAGACCCGGACTGTTCTTCATTTATTTTTTGGGTCATATCGGATGATTTTTAAATTTCCCATATGTGTAAAGGTAAATTCTTTAATGTGGGAATAATTTTGGATATCAATTAAGGTCACTAGAAACTCCTAGCACAGAGTAGAGTTGAAAGTTTCCTTACCGATTAAGTTTTGATGTAAGATTTTTTTTGGGTCAACCTTAAATGACGATATCTCTTAGAATATAAAGACTTACGTGGACCATAACATATCCAATTAAAGGTATTTGAACCTTCTTTCCAACGCCATAAATTTTGCATCAATCCAAGTTTTGAGTAAAACATTATGACCATTTTAGTAACCTGATATAGTGCAGTGCCGAATTAGCCAACATGAAAACATTAAAAAGGGTCTTTTTACCTCAAAGAAAACCCTAAACGAATTTCCTGACTAATTAAAGATCCAAAACAATCAGATTTTCATCTCTTAATCCATCATTCTTTTCTCTCTCAAACCCTAAGGCAAAACCCTAAGGAAAAATAAAAGTAGAAGACTCCATTCAAGATTCTTTCAGTCTTTTTCAAGATTCTTCTTCAAGGTAAGTCTTTCTCCAAGAATTTCATTCTTTCTAACTCAAATGTCACCATACAATTATGAATCACTAATAAAAATCATAATATTGGCCATAGAGATTTCAAGAAACTAATTCAAGAATCTCAAGAAAAGTTTTCTTGATTGTTTAACTTCAAGCTAGGGTTTCAACGCTTCTAATCAAGTTCTTTTTCAAGATTCTTCATGAACCTTATTATTTCAGGTATATAAGGCTATCATAGTGTTGGATTAGTTCTTCCTAACGCCCTACATCTACTTTCAAATTAGTAAAAGAGTAATCTAGGATTCTACCCCTAGATTTGAGTATTTTGAGATGAGTTGATTTTGAGTTCTTGAGTTCCTATTTCTTTTTGAAATTCTATTCCTAATTATTGAATTGCTATATGTTATGAATTAAAATTCTTGAGTTGATTTGCTCATGTCTATATTCCAGCATGAACCCTATGAATTGAGTATTTTTGAGAGGAGAAATATCGTTGAGTTATGAGTTTCGATTTCTTGAGTTCTTGATCTTGAGTTCTTGAGTCTTGAGTCCTGAGCACTGAGTTTCCTTATTGCTATTAAGATCCCTGAGTTGAGTCGTTCATGTCCATAATTCCACATGAACCCTATGATTTTAGTTATAAATTTTGAAAAAAGCTTTAGAAAGCCAACACTCGAGTTCTTAAACTGAGTTTTGAGTAAGTAAAGATGGGTTTTTAGAAAAGAGTTTCTAAAACATGATTAGTATGACAATCGAGTATGCCATCAATGTATGAGCAGTATGGTATCTAGATATACCATTACTGTTTATGCAGTATGACTTCCCGAGTCATCAATGATCATATTATTTTGATATGTTTTTGAGAAAGAGTTTTCAAGTATGAATTGAGTAAGAGTATAAGGGGACTATGTATTCCCAGAGGTATCAATTTTTACATTGATAAAAGAGAAACTGAGATTTCTAAATGAGTTATCAATTCAAAATATATTTCAAGAGCAGTTACCTCTTTTAAGAGGGTAGTTTGAGCAATTATCTCAAACTAGAGGAAGAGTTATATTTTTAAACATATGAGCATAAGTATATATTATCGGGAGTAGTATTGAGCACCGATATGGGGACGAGTTCAGACAACTCAAAGTCCTCATAAACCATGTATGCCAACATGGGTCAAGGGTCATACTTTTTAGATGATTCCTTATTGCTTTTTAAGCATAGATTAGTGGATCCACTTAGTTGAGGTGTTCTATACCCCGACAAGGTATAGGGCAGTTTTGGCAGCGTGGGCGAGATGATGTATCATCACGTAGCTCATAGTGACGGTTGTCAGTTAAAAAATCTCCCAATACAGTTAAAGTATATTTTTATATATCACTTATTATGTTGAGTTCAGAGATGAGAAATTATTTTGTTAAGTTTTAAACGATTTAACTCCTTTAATTTTTTACATTCAGCTTGAGTACATTGTTATCTATTGTGGTCCTTTCTTTCAGTTATTTGTTATTCAGCTATAATACATACTCGTACATTCAATGTACTGATGTCATTCAACCTGAATCTTTTAATGATGCAGATACATGTTCTTAGGATCCTCAATAAGAGTCTGTTGAGATCACTTTATCCGCTCGTCAGCTTTCGAGTGAGGTCTCCTTGCTTCCGGAGGACTCCAGTTTTATGAGTTGTTAGTGTTAGTAGCATTTTGAGTAGTCGTGGGTCTTGTCCCGACATTCATCTTTGTATAGTAGAGGCTTCATAGATAGACAGTTTTGGAGAGTCTTTAAATTTTCAGATATTTTATTCAAAACTTATGTTTCATACTCAATATATTCAGCGAAGTTCTCAGATTCAGTAAACTATTTTTAAATGTTTCTTTCAATTTGATGCTTGAGTTAGTCTTCCCCTTGTAGTCAGCCAGGATGAGGGTTCGCTTATGTCACGACCCAGACCGTCGTGATTGTCACCCACACTAAACCTCCGATGGGAGAACCATTAATACTAACCAACTAAACTACAACAGAGACATTTAAAGATACGGAAGCAGGTTTAAATGCAGAAATAAACTAGAGTTCCCATAGACTCCAGAAGTCTAAAAAAACAATTATGGAAAACAATGCTTAGAACCTGAAAGTCAATGTACCAAAACTCTAAAGCTCAACAAGTCTAAGAGCAAGGGGTACAACCCCAAAACTAAACAAGCAAAAATATAAAGTACTAGTCTAAGTCCGAAAATAAATGGACTAAACAGAAAGAGAACTCATGGCAGCCTAGAAGAACTGGCTCACCCTTGAATTCGATTTTGATCGGTTGTCTCCTAAGTGAGGTTTGTCAGTAGCAGCCTGAAGATGCCCTATACTCAACGAAAAAAGAGCAAGTGCAATATCAATACACAACCACCATGTACAGGTAGAATCACACAGCTACCCCCATAAGCACAACATACGAAGACAATCACAATATAATAAGCGCACATATACGGAACACAATTCAGTTATCATTTCAGGAGTAATGTACAATTCCACATTCTGAATAGCAATAGCTATAACAACACAACGGTCCTCTGATGGAACCCATACCAAAATTGTTAGTGTGCCAAAACGTGACACCCGATCCCATTTAATGTGTCGGATTGTGACACCTGATAAAAAATATGTGTTGGATGGTGACACCTGATCCAATGTATGTGTCGGAATGTGACACCCGATCCAATCAGCACAACCACAATCACAATCACATCCATAATGTACAATACTCAAGTCATATAGTCAAGTACATAGTTCATGGCATGCATTGTTCACAATCATTTCATTAGGTTCGTTTCCACATTTTATCAGATTCGCATACACACATGCATACAATATAGCAATCAATCCACAGACATTACACAAACAGGAAATCAAACCATCACCTACCTCGAAATCAAGCTTGAATCCTCCTAAGACACTTGATTCTTCCTTTTCTGGATTTTTTCCGCTTGTTCTCGGTCTACAAACGAATAATTTAACGGAAGGATCAATAATTAATGTCTAATTTACCCGGATTACAACAAACCCAATAACCCAAGACTAAACCCGTGATCCTAAGGTGCATCTAGGGCTTTATCCCACCATCAACTTCAGGCCAAAACCCTCCCCCAACGATAATTACTCATAAATTTACGTTCTACGGATCAAAAAATGGATTAGGGGAGTAAAATCCTTACCTTTAGCACCAAAAGTCATGGAAAACTGTCAAGAAACCGCCTGGGGTTGTCTCCTAACTCTTAAGAATGAAGTTTGCTGAAAAATAACTATAATTGGGGTTTTTCCCCGACTTAAGTCGTGACTGGCCCGCTACAGCAGACCCCATCCCGGTATAGAGGCCCCGCCCTTGCGGGAATAATCCCGGCACAAAGGCTTACATGGAGATAGAGATCCAGAATTTGAGTTCCAAATCCTCATTTCACAACACACCCTAAACCCATGACGTTCAAAAACTGCCCGTTCATGCTAGGATCAGTTTCGGGAGTTCTACTCGCCCGAATTCGATTCCGTAAAGCGTATTGGTTCCTTAACGTCTTAGCTAACTACTCATGTGATCAAATTCATAATTAGATCTCTAATTCATTACCAGATTTCCCTAGACCTCACTGACTCTGATTTAGTCTAAATCTGAACTAGGCTAGGAATTTCTAAGTTACTACTCAATAGTTTTCTGGCCCCAATTCTTTCCCCATTGGCTTTTCCCTAACGACAGAATCAGGTCGTTACAATAGATACTAATTTACCCATTACTCGTCCCTGAGTGATCAACTAGGAAAGACTGGCTAAAGTAAGGGTAGAGTAGTACCTAAATCATTGAACAACTGGGGATACTTGTCTCGCATGTCTTTCTCGGTTTCCCAAGTAGCTTCCTCAACTGGACGATGCTTCCATTGAACTTTCACGGACTTAATCTCTTTGGTCCTCAACTTCTGGACATCACGATCAAGAATTGAAATCGGTTCCTCCTCATACTGAAGGTCTATGTCCAACAACACTGAGTCCCACTTTATGATGTAATCCCCGTCCCCATGATACTTCCTCAACATGGGCACATGAAATACCAGATGAACTCCCGATAAGCTAGGAGGTAAAGCCAATCTATAAGCCACTGGCCCTACAGAATAAAGTACTTCAAAGGGTCCAATATACTGAGGACTAAGCTTGCCCTTCTTGCCGAATCTCATCACCCCCTTCATGGGTGACACTTTAAGAAGAACTTTCTCACCAGTCTGAAATGCCATGTCTCTTACCTTATGGTCAGCATACTTTTTCTGTCGACTTTGGGGTGCTAGGAGCTTAGCTTTGCTTCTTACCTTATCTTGAGCATCCTTCGCCAAGTCAACCCCCAAAGGTTTCACATCTCCAGCCTCAAACCATCCTATGGGTGATCTATCTCCCCTCCCATAAAGTGCCTAAAGTTGTGCCATATCAATGCCGGAGTGGTAACTGTAATTATAGGAGAACTCACACAAGGGTAGAACTTATCCCAATACCCTCCAAAGTCAATTACACATTCCCTCAACATTTTCTCTAACACTTGAATGGTCCTCTCTGACTGCCAGTCCGTCTGCGGATGGAAAGCGGTGCTGAAAGTGAGTTGAGTACCCAACTCCTCATGCAATTTTCCCCAAAACTTGGTGTACCACGGTCTGAGATGATAGAAAGGGGCACTCCGTGCAGCCTCACTATCTCTTTCACATAAACCTTAGCCAACTGCTGAGCATTATAGTCTGTTCTGACTGGAATAAAATGGGCTGACTTAGTTATTCTGTCAACCATTACCCAAATAGAATCATATTTTCCCAATGTCTTGGGAGGACCCACCACAAAATCCATAACTATCATTTCCCACTTCCATTCCGAACTGACATTCTCTGAACCAAACCTGCAAGTCATTGGTGTTCATATTTTACTTGCTGGCAGTTTTAGCACTTAGCCACAAACTCCGCTATATCTTTCTTCATGCCAGGCCACCAATAAAGTCGCTTCAAATCTCGGTACATCTTAGTCACACCCGGATGAATAGAATACCGTGAACCATGGGATTCTTTCAATAAATTCTGAATCAAGTCATCCACTTGAGGAACACAAATCCTTCCTTACACCCCCTGCATCAAGAACCATATCTTCTGCCTTGCCATACAATGTCTTCTTTCTAAGCTCATTCAAATTCTCATCCTCAAACTGTTTGGCTTTGATCTCTTCAATGAATGTGGCCCTCACCTCAATGCTAGCTAACACCCCACCTTTTTCTGAGATGCCCAATTGCATGAACTTAGACTCCAACGTTTGGATCTCCTTAGCAAAAGGTCGCTTGGATTCACCCAAGCAAGCAAGACTACCCATACTAACCTCATTTTGGCTTAGTGCGTCCGCCACCACGTTAGCCTTACCCAGATGATACTGGATGGTCACATCATAATCCTTGAGTAACTCTATCCACCTTCGTTGTCTTAGATTTAGGTCCTTTTGAGTGAACGTATATTGTAGACTACGGTGGTCAGTAAATTCCTCACACTTGACACCATAAAGATAATGCCGCCAGATCTTGGGAGCAAACACTACTGCTGCCAACTCCACATCATGTGTCGGGTAATTTCGCTCATGCACTTTCAACTTCCGTGATGCATAAGCTATGACATTTTTATCCTGCATCAACACAACACCCAAAACTAAATGTGAAGCATCACAATAAATAATAAAGTCCTTACCTTCTACCGGTAGTGCTAGAATATGTGTTGTGGTTAGAAGAGTCTTTAGCTTTTGAAAGCTCTCCTCACATTTTTCAGTCCATTCGAAAGGCACCTCCTTTTTGGTCAACCTTGTCAGATGTGTGGAAATGGAAGCAAAGTTCTTCAAAAATCGACGATAGTAGATGGCAAGCCCCATAAAACTCCTAATTTCAGTCATAGAACTAGGCCGGACCCAATTCCTAACTGCTTCAATCTTTTAGGGGTCTACCATTACCCCTTCTCTTGAAACTACATTCCCCAAAAAGGCAACCGAAGTCAACCAAAACTCACAGTTAGAAAATTTAGCATACAACTTTTGTCTCCCAAGAACACCCAGAACAATACGAAGATGGTCGGCATGCTCTTCCTTACTTCTTGAATAAACCAAAATGTCATCAATAAACACAATAACAAACCAATCCAAAAATGGTTTGAACACACCATTCATCAAACTCATGAAAGTTGCAGGCGCATTTGTCAACCCAAACGACATCACTAGAAACTCGTAGTGCCTATAGCGGGTTCTGAATGCTGTTTTTGATATATCCTCAGGCCTAATCTTTAACAGATGGTAACCAAACCTTAGATCAATCTTAGAGAAAATTGATGCACCTTGCAATTGGTCAAAAAGATCATCTATTAGAGGCAATGGATACTTATTTCGAATGGTGACCCTATTCAATTGTCGATAGTCTATGCACATCCTCATACTACCATTTTTTTCTTAACAAACGAAATAGGAGCACCCCACGGTGAAGCACTAGGACGGATGAATGCTTTATCAACAAGTTCCTGAATTTAAGCCTTAAGCTATCTCAATTCTGTCGGAGCCATACGGTAAGGAGGGATAGAAATGGGGCGAGTACCAGGTTCCAAATCAATGTAGAAATCTATATCTCTATCTGGGGGAATACCAGGCAAATCAGTAGGAAACACTTCTCTAAATTCTGACATTACATGAATGGATTCACTAGAGGGAGGCTCAACCTCAACATCCCTAATATGAGCCAAATAAGCCAAACAACCCTGACCTACCAGTTTCCTAGCCTGAATGGAGGATATGACCTTCGCTGGCTTAGGCTTGTACACCCCTTCCCACTCTAACTTTTCCCTACCCGGGATCTGTAGAGTCACAGACTTAGTATTACAATTAAGCACAACATAATAGGGGGACAACCAAGTCATGCCTAAGATTATATCGAAGTCAGCCATATCAAAAATAACCAAATCAGCCCAAGTCTGAAAACCCATAAACAAGATAGGACAAGCACGATAGACATGGGTGACTATGACAGACTCTCCAACTGGGTAGAAACATGGATGGGGGCATTAAGTACATCACAAATCATTTCAAATCCCAAGGCAAACTGAACGGACACATATGAATAAGTAGAACCCGGATCAAACAAAACAGTAGTCATCCGGTCACATACAAGAATAGTACATGTGATCACTGCGTCAGAAGACTCTGCCTCACTCTTGCCCGGAAAGGCATAACACTGAGCCCAGTCATCTTGACGGGCGACCTCCTTGTCTGGCTGCACTGCTCCTCTACCTACATTACCATTTCCCCGGCCTCCATGGCCTTGCTGATTTCCTCCTCGCCCACCTTATGGATTTCCTCTACCATTATTACCGTTACCCGCGGGTACCACTGCTCTAGTCTGCTGTTCTTTGGAATCCAACATTCACGGTTGGGGATAATCTCTCCTCATGTGCTCAGGTTCCCCACAATTATAACAAGTGCGATCAAAAAACAGTATGCTGCCCGCCGAAGGTGCGTCTCCCTCGCTATCCTGAATAAAATTCTGATGTGGAGTGCCCGAGGAACTACCTGTAGAGGCGGGCATAGCGGACTAAGTTGGCCGGGCTGCAAGTGTCGGCCTCCCCGAACCTCTGGAGTAGGAACCCTGAAAGTTACCTGCGCTCTTAGCTTTCTTAGCCAACGCCTTAGCATGCCAATCATGCCTAACTCCTGCCACTTTCTTCAGAAAATCCGTCACCTCATTAAAACTTTTTCCTGCAGAGGTCATGTGAACAGACAATACCTGTAACTGTAACTCGGAGTGCAGTCCCTTGACGAATAAACAAATCCTCTCCTCCTCGAAAGTCACCAATTGCGTTGCATATCTAGACAAGACATGGAACTTAGCCTCATAAGCAGCCACAGACATACCACCCTGCTCCAAAGCCATAAACTTATCCTTCTTACGATCTCTCAAAGTCCAGGGCACATACTTTTCCAGAAATAGAGCATGAAACTTGGTCCACGTGAGTGGGGGTAAAGTTGACGATCTACATTCCACATAAGCTCTCCACCACTATTTAGCCTCACCCTGAAGATGGAAAGTCACAAACTCTACTCCATGCTGGTGTACAATACCTAACTTATGCAGCCTCTCATAACAATCCAGGATGAATTCATAGGCGTACCATTATAGTTGGAAAGAAACCAATTTTTATTGAGCTCCTCTGAATTTTGTGTCATTTTATTTTATTATATTTGTATTTCGATTTTGTCCTCATAGTTTCTTTTTAACGAAAGTAATTATTTTGCAAGAAAATAAAAGGGTTAGGATGCAAATTAAAAAATAGTGTGATACATAT